>JZKD02S0343869.1:984430-1011858 GCA_000966675.3 Picea glauca
CCAATAATGAAACTGTGAAGAACACTACTCCTACAGAGGAAAACATTGAAATCCTGAGTTCCTCCCTAGCTGCTGTGAACATTATTGACGTGGAAGAACTGGCAGAGTTGACTGACAAACCCAGGAGGAATCCAAAATGGAAATGTAAAAGCACATTGTCAGGTATGGATAACTATGTGCCCAGTTACCCACCACATGAGAGGTTAGAAAGTGTGGATGATCATGAGGAGGCTCTAGAGCCCTCTGAAATGACTTGGACTCTATCCCAATTAATTCGAAAAACCCGTAAAGTGGATCGGCAAGCTACTACGCCCAAAGGAATTGAGAAGAATGAGCCAATTCGAGTACCAACAGGTACCCCTGCTCGAATACAAAGAGAGTTCACTCTTGAACCTAGTCCTGTTGACACCTATGAACGAAGTCCATATGAGTTCACTCTTGAACTCAGTCCAGATCATAATTCCGATCCAGTTAACACCCCTTCTCAAAGTCCAAATGAGTTCACTCACGCATCTAGTCCTCAACCACAACCAGGACATGATCAAACATTTGAAACCTACTATGAAATTTCCTCCAGTCGATCCTTGAAACCAATGGTAGCAAGACTAGAAAGCAGGAATAACAAGTTGAAAGAAAAGCTACAGGAATACACTATCTTGGACCGACATATCAAAACTGAGAATGAACTCATGAAAGTCAGGATAAATCATTTCTTGTCCAAAATTGAAAGATTGAAACGAAAGAATAAGGGTATTTTGCAGAGGAATAGGAGACTACAGAAGACTGCTAGGAATCATATCATCATCAACCGAGTCCTCAAGAAAGAAATTAGAAACCTGAAGAAACATGAGAAGTTACAGATGTTGGTTGCAGCTGCTGCAACGCTCTGATTGCTACCAAACTTTGACTTTTTGTTCACTGAGGACAGGCAAAGACTTCAGTTTGGGTGCATGTTGGTCTCCAGTTTTGACCATGTTTTTGCCTATATTATATCACAAAGACCTCCATTTCCATACCCAGTACCACCCCTTTTGGCCTTGTTATGACACTCTTGACATCTCTTTACCACTCAATGGGGCTACTCAAGGTATTTTTACGTTTCAAGTTATTTTTATGTATTTTGATGCTTTAAATTAATATTGAAACTAATGTGGCTTGAGTTAGGTACTATTTCTATTTGAAACAGTATTTGCCAGTACCAGGTACCAGCTCGCACCCCGTGGAGATACCAACGAAGCTGCTAAAGATCCGCGCGTTATGGCCAGAGTGGGAGACAGTGCGATTTATATGATAGATGGAGTCATCACTCATATGCCGATTCAAGGCGAAATTATAGAACAGAGTTGTAATATTTCATGACTCACACTTCGTGACACTACGTGTCACGAAGATGTGAAGACCATTTTTTAACTGATTTCGAGTTATTTCCGGATCTGGGATCCGTTTGAATTAATGCATTTTTTCTTTAAACTACTTTTGAGGAGGATCTATATAAACAGAATATCACTCCTAAGAAACGTTGGGTTATGTTATGTTATGATACACATTTCTGAATACAATCTGCCTTTGCGTTATGTTACTTCATTGTCATACGATTTGAGTTATTTCTTCTGAGTAAATGGAGCGTGAATCATGAACAGTGTTTGCGTAGAATGATTTGAGTAGTTCTGGTTGTTCCTTTCAACAATTGTACCTTTTGGTTGGGCCCGCCAAACAGGTTCAAGTCGCTGCTTTTCTTTGTCTTAGATTTAGATTATTTCAGTATCTTATGATTTGCATGCATGTTAGCTTAGAGTTTGGGAATTAACTTGTTCAGATTCTTGCTTAAATTATTCTTCAACTGTATCGTTTCCAGCATATTAATATCTTCTACGTTGATGAATGTTGAAAGCATGGTTGATTCCTGTAGAGTTTAGAGCATGAACTAGGTTTGCTTTGTTTCCAGTTTTCAATCTGAACGTAACTTAGAGTTTGAATTTGCTTTGTTTTGGTTAGGATAGTTAGATTACTCTGTTTTGTTAAGATAGTTAGGTTGCAATTGAATTAGAGGAAGCTTCCAGTACCAGTAGGGTAAGTAGGATATTTCTTTATTTTTCCTGTAGATAGATATAGATTTATTTTCGATATTTAGATTAAAAGAATTTTAGGAAATAATATTTCTGTTATGGCTTAAATAGAAATAGTGATGATTAGATGATTAAAGATAGTGGTAGATAGTCTTGTGAAATTACATTAGAGTAGAAATAGAAGCACTTGCACTTAGGCATAGGACTGTTTTATGTTGATGAATTACATAGGAGATGATAAGTTTCAAGATAGTCATTAGGATTGAGTTTTTAAGAGTGAGTTTGTGTTTTCTTCTAAGAATAGTCTTTAGATAGGGATTAGAATCTTACCCGCACATACAGTGTAACAACTCTAAGTTTACTTGCCCTGGTTTGACAATTTAGTGTTTCAGGTCATTAAAATATTTAATATAGCAGCCTGACATGGACTCGGGTGATCTGTTGTCTCCAGCTCCAGTTTCTCCACCATCTCGGTCGAAATGAGATTGTCTGTGCTTCCGCTATCCACAATAACCTGGCATTTCTTGTCTTTGGTCTTGCATGTGGTTCTAAAAACCCTATTTCTTTGAACTGCATCCTCCACCTCCTTCTCGGGTGTTAAGAGAACCTTACGCATCATCAATGACCTTCCGTCTTCTGCCTCTTCTTCCTCAGCATCTCGCCTCTGTGCTTGGGCGATGTGAGCTTCTCCTTTATCTGTCTTCCTATTTGGACAGTCAACTACCTTGTGTCCATTTTTCCCACATGTGTAACATGTGATGATTCCTCCTATGCCTCTTCCTCTACCTCTGGTACAAGGAAATGTGTTCGCGTTAGCGTATCCTTCGCCTTGTTCTGTCTGCTTCCTTCGCTGTTCAGCGTGCTGACCTCGCTGTGAAATTCCACCTCTTTCCATTTTGGTCTGAGGCTTCTTCCAGTCGTCCTTAGATTTCTGGAATCTATCTTGAGAAACGGACTTACCTTTCGGTTGGCTCTTGCCTCGGCCTCGCTGTCCTGGCTTACGGCTTAGCTTTTCCTCAGCCTTCAATGCCATTTGATACACATCCTCAACCGTTCGAATGGTTGCCATACTCATCTCATCCTGGATATCGTATCTTAAGCCATTCATATACCTGGAAACTTTTTCATCATCGCTCTCCCGATGACCTGCTCTGATATTGAGCTTGTAAAATTCCTCGGTGTACTCCTTCACCGTCATCAACTTCTGTCTCAGGTTCTGCATCCTCCTGAACAGTGTGATCTGATAATCCCTTGGGATGAATTTCGCTTTCATCTTCGCAACCATTCGATCCCAACTTTTAATCTTTTGCTTACCTTTGCAGCGTCTATCTGCTTGAAGCTCGTCCCACCATAATGCTGCGTGTCCCTTCAATTTGGTGACAGCATGTTTGACCTTTTTATCATCTTCGATATCCTCATAATCAAAGTAGGTGTCAAGAGCTCTAATCCAA
Source organism: Picea glauca (assembly GCA_000966675.3). NCBI lineage: Eukaryota > Viridiplantae > Streptophyta > Pinopsida > Pinales > Pinaceae > Picea > Picea glauca. The sequence goes on from JZKD02S0343869.1 coordinate 987,948, forward strand.
TCCAACATCTCTTCTGCATCCAGATTTCCTTCATAAGTCGGAATGTCCATTTTTGTCTTTGAACTTATCCGGGCGATGGCTTTCATTAATCGCTCATTTGCTGCATCTTCCGCTGGGATTTCTCCTGCTCCCTGTCCATCTTCACCTTCATCCTCGGATTCACTAGTATCTTCTGCATCAACTTTTCACCTTTGCTTTATTCCTATATCCACAATCATAGAGCATAATTCTTGCAGTTGTCTTTCTACTTCCAGATTCTTCCCTGGCCTACCTCTTTCTCTGGATGATTCCCTTTCCCCCTCTGGCTCGGGTGATTGTCTATATCTTCTCCTTGGTGGCATGGTGAATTCTCCTTTCTTCTCTGCTACAGAAAACAGAGAGATTTTCTCGCTCTGATACCACTTGACGCAACGTGCCACCCAGGGCACGTCTGCAACTACCAGGACCTTCTTTTCCCTTTCGCCCGAAGAGCTGAAACACTCTCCAAATCCCCCTATCGGGACTTTTCTCTACCCACAGAACTATCCTTATGACTCCCCTGTGTTATATCGGGAAATCGGACCTCACGGGATCGTGAGTCCCGCACTTGTGAAAAATGGGTATTTCAAAACCCCGAAACCTGATGGGTCTCAATGCCAACGATTCCTTGTTCCTGTTGGGGATTTCCCTATCGAGAAATCGGCATATGTGATGTGGTGTTTCACTGCCTCCCCAAATCTCTGAACCCCGATTCGCGATGGCGCTTCCACTATGCCGCTAGCCCCTCTGGCTGCTCCTACCTCGTGTGACCTGCCAACCCACGTGACCGTGTCCTTCCCCCCCTTATCAGGATTTCAGAGTTCGTGAGTTTGCAATGCGAAGAACTCGCACTCCTGGAATCTCCGATCCCCAATCTCCGATGCCACCTGTCGTCACCTTAAGGTGAGGCTCAATCTTCTGACACCTGTCCTCCACTCAACACACCATCGTATGGCTATCGCGTTTCGGAGTTCGAAACTCCTACAACGATTCTTCCAACAACGAAAATCCCAAAATGCTGAACCCCGATTCCTTGGGATCTCTCACCATGTATCCCTCCGATCAACGGTTCAGACCACGTCGAAAAATCGCCAATCGCGATTTCAATATGCAAGCGTTTCTCCACTTCGGAAACCCCGATGCCTCCAAACACCGACTCGCTCAGATCTCCTACCACGTGTCCTCGGATATGAATGGTTCAAAGCGCTCGTCGGGAAATCACGAATTGCGATTTCAATATGCGAGATTTCTACGTCCTCGGAAACCCCGATATCCCGATGGACGAAACCCCGACACTCCTGATGTCTGACACGTTTCCACTTAAAATCAACGGTTGAGATCCTTCCGGGAAATCACGGGTCGTGATTTCGTTCTGTCCGAGTTTCAGGACCACGAAAACCCCGATATCCCGATGAGAAAATTCCCGATGACTCCTCCTCTGCTTGCTGGGGCTTAAACCCTGTGAAACTTTGCACGATCTGACGGCTGGCGAGATTTCGCTAGTTGCCTCGCTGAATCCTGACCATTGATTCCTCCCTCTCGAGGATCTCCTGAGAACGACTAAGTATTCCTTCTCAACACTTGTTTTCTGACATCTGCACTTGCAACTCCTGCTCGAACCTTCCTCGGCCCGAACTTTCTACGTTCCCTTTCAATGATATTCCAAAGGTTCTATCCCTCTTGAGCTTATTCACTCTGACTCTCTCAGAGACTTTGCGCACACTTCTCGTTCTCGACCTTCAACAACTCTCAAAGTGTTGAGTCTCTCAGACTCTGTATAATTCTGACAACAGTAGTCTATGTCTTCCTTTGCTCAGACTAGCCACTGAGACTTCCAATTCAACCTGCACCTCCCCCGCACGACTCTACCAACCCAAACCAACTTTTGGGTGAATGAGAATAAGGGTTTAACTGTCGAGCCACATCAACGCACTCTATGCGGATGAATTCAACTGCACTCTATGCAGGAATCTCCTGGCTCAGACAGAGAAACAATTGAAACTTATTCTCCCCTCTCTCAGACTTCAGTTAAACCTCTGAAATCTCCAACACAACATATTCAAAGAAAATGCATAACAGAAACAAACATTCATGAGCACATAACCAACATACACAGAGAAACAACACCAGCCATGAAATTGAATCAAAGACTCTCTTCTGTTAATTCAAAAACATCTGTACATGGGTGTTCTTCACAAATTCTCTGCTTGCTCTCTCTTCTTTCTCCTGAATAAATCTGAAATCATCTGAATCCCCTGAATAGTGTACAAAGGAGGGTGTCTATATCCGTTTTCCCTCTCGAACTCTAAACTGTCTAATCTAGACTTAAACATCTATCTACCTGCATTAACTAGATTAAATGCCTCCTATCTGATTCAGACAAGAGCGTAAGGCTCGAGGTCTGCTACAATACAACAGGTGCTCCTTCATAAATGTTTCATTGAAGGATATGGCACTTCATCTTAATTGAAAATTCAAAAAGAGTTATCAAGTTTATATGTCATGTTTTTAAAAACACATGCGCTGGCTCCACGCTTGCTGAGTTGGCGATGCTCCTGCATCAATAACATATGATTGTACTATAATCCCATCCTTTGGATGAATCCTTCAGGGTATTTTTAATGAACCCTAGGAAGCAGTGGTTCGGTCCTATACAGGTCTTTCAATGTTACAAGTACACACAAAGTAAAATCGATGGTTTTTCATGTTTAGGGAGTTTGAAAAACACTTAAAGGAAACTCCAAGATTAACTTTTTCATAAATTTAGTCCCCCAAGTTCGAAAAAGTATAAAATAATACCTAGGAGAACTCTTCCATCCACGATTGAGCAGAATATTCATTTTTTGTAATTAATCATACTTAGCCCGAAAAAGGGTTAAACTAATACTGAATAGATGCTCTTTCAAATTCTTTAATGTGTGTGAAAGGAAGCAATTTTGCTCGATATTTTTTTCATATTTATATGGTTTTGAAAAGAGCTTAAAGAAAATACCTACTATAGCTTTTATTTATATATACATTTTTGAAAAACTATAAAAGATATTTTTTACCATAAATTTATGTATCAAAATTTGACCTATAACCTACACAATCTACAACAAAACATCAATCTTTCTCAAAAAATAATGTCAACCAATGAGGCACTATATGAAAATGGAAAAAATGAAATACAATATAAAAGGAATATTCCATTGTAGGTTAAAATGAAGAAAAGAGTAATTTATTTTTACCATTTGTGTTTTTACTTCTCAATAGTGAAAAAACCCCCATTTTGGTTAGTTCTTCAGGTAGCGATTACAGAAAAATATGTGGATGATTGTGAATTTCATCTCCACTAGTTAATATATCCTTCCCTCTCCTTCAATTTGATGTCCAATTTTTAAAATTTCAAGCTAGTTTTAGGTGTTTTCAGGCTTGTTCCCAAGCCCTGAAATGTGCCTCCTAGGTGTTGCAGAGCCCCCATATTGAGAACCATGATATTTAAAAGTGTCACAGTCCCACCTTATCAGGAAGTGAGACAATGTCGGTCTGTGTGTAAAAACAAGGTACGACACCCGTAAAACTAAAAAAAAAATCAATTTAGGTTGTGAAGCTTGAACATTTAGGATGTTGTCTGACAAACAAGTACTTTTTCGTAAATGAGACAAGGATATTTAGGCTTTCACTTTTTCGTATCCTTAGTAGGTTGAGTTTTGGGTTTCTCTTGTTGTGGGGCATTTTGCTTAGCTTTTCCTTTTCCCTTTTTCTTACTTCCATATTGTTGATATTTACCGGTAGTAGTAGACTGGACCGTGTTAATATCAGAAATTTTACTAGGAGTAGTAGAAGGAGGTGATGTGTTTTGAGTGGTAGAAGTAGGAGTAACCTTAGGGTTAGAATGACTAGAAGGTTTACTCATAGAGTCTTGGGTAACATAACCCACCACATCGTCAACAATGTGAGATTCTATAGGAGGTACAATAGTTGGATTAGTTGATGGGTGAGGAGCCTGTAAAATTAGATCATATAATGTGCCAGATTTTGAAAATACAAGATCCAAATATTGAGCATGAATGATAGCTTTCTCCTCTGTTATAGTGACACCCATAGCAACATCGTGGGAAATAAAAGGTAACAAGGACTTGGTAAACCAATTTTCAAACAATTGGCTAGGTATATTGGCTTTGATCAACTAATGTCGTTGTCTCCACTCATGGATTTTATCAGAGAAATGAGTCAACATCGACTTCCATAATCAGGTTAAAAGTTCAGTGCTAGTTTCATAACAAATGAGAAGTTGGAAGTGAGGCAAAAAAGATATTTCCAACGAATTAAAGTCTTGAAATGTTCATCGTTGTAATTCAATATAGCATTTAGCAGCACTCCCAGCAAGAGTGCACTGGAAAAGATGTAAACAGATAGAATCATCATTTAAGGAATTCAAAGAACACCATAAATGATAATTCATGACATGATTTGATGATTCTTCTCAAGTTTTCCCATCAAATTTTGGAATTTCACTTGGTAACTTGGAAAGAATAGGCGGCCAAAAAGGAAAATGAAAAAGGGGATCATTTGTTAGTCATGATAGGTCACGTAAGTCTAATGTTTCCAGGAATGGTAATTGTCAATTAAACATAGGTTGTTGAAACATGGGATATTGGTAATAAACGTAAGGATTATCCCCCTGAGGAGGAGGATATCCATTTTTATATTATGCTCACGCTAGAGGCATCTGAGTTCCACCAGGATGATAAACCTGAAAAGGTGGCCCCATAGTCGTTTGTGTACAAATAGTAGGATCATGTGTGTGGAACTGTTGTCCAATAGGCACTTGAGTTCCACCATCCCCACCATCTTGAGGTAAATTTGATGGAGTGCTTCCCATTCCAAGTAATGAATCAACACTAAAGATTTGGGTACCAGTGGGGTTTCCTATAGAAGGTTGTTCCCCAATAAGAGGTTGTTAACCAATAGGACATTGTTGACCACTAGGAGGTTATTGAACAAGAGGAAGTTGTTGACCAATAGGAGGTTGTTGACCAAGAGGAAGTTGTTTCCCAAGAGGAAGTTGTTGAGAAAAAGGGGGATAAGTTTCAAAAGGGTAACTCCCAATAAGAGTTTGTTGTCTAAAATGAGGATTTATCCCAGTTAACGAACGTTTCCCCCAAACAGGAAAAGATGGCCCTAAAAAAGGCTTCTGCCTAGTAGGAACAGATCCTACAGTAGAGTGATTGACATTCAAAGGCACATATATCCCCATAGATGGTTAACTAATGGTCAAAGACCTGGATGGTCCTACAGACAATGGAATTGGAACACTCATTCCACTCGTCAAACTAGGTTTTTGAGTAGATCCAGGAGAAACATTAGTTTGCAAAATGTGTACCATACTTGGAATATACATACTAGATGAACTAGGCATACTAGTTGACCAAGGAAGATAATGAAAAAGTGAGGCACTGGTCGAAGCTCCAGAAAAGGTTTCGTTGAGTGATTGATATCTAGAAGGTATAGAAGGCCCACCAAAATCATAAGATACGCTACATAAATTGTGTAAATAACTTCCACCTACAGTAAGAGGAAATATTTTAATTTCTATACTTCATAATATATATTTTGTAGATGTTGATTGATCCATGTTCAACGTAGTGGAAAAATATGACAGGGTGAGTAAAAATGGAGTTCGACTATCGACAATTAAGGATTGATACCAAGCATTGTCTTACCTTGTGTGAGAAGGGTTTCCTAGAAAAATGATGTGGAAAATTTTGTTTATCATCTCAACTATGCAGATCATGTCCATTTTGTTGGGAAGGGGATTGAATGTGGAGGACTACATATCCGAGAGGAAACGGTGGTGTCAAAAAACACTCTAGAACTGAAGCACAAGTTGCTTAAGGAGAGAGAGAAGATATGACAATATGAGATGATTAATATGATGATAGACTGATAAGAAAGATCGACTATAAATAGGTTTGGTTATGGACCAAACTCAAAAAACTCAGGTGAATTTGGTTGCACCTATCCATAAAACATGGATTAGGAATCCATAAGTGGACATAGTCAAATGAGGGTTTAGTTAGTTGTCGACCCAAACAATCTGACAATGTGAGGTTACAAAAGGAACCACATGATCTAACACCCCCCTATAAAATCAACTTGGAGGAAAAAAAATTCCACAACATTCCCCTTTGAATTTTCTCTGACTATAAAAGATGGTCACAAGACAGTAGAACAACACTCCTAAGGAAGTATGATCACCATCGATGCATATCAAGGGTAAAGAATAGTCATCTATTGAAAAAAGAGTTGAGAAAATATGTTGTCTAAACATGGTCATCATCGATCAGTCAACTAGACAACAAGACAACGTCATCCACTCCTTGAAACGTGAAATATAGAACCGTGGACCCGTTTTGTCTATCAGGATTGACCTTGGTTGGATTGATGAGTGTTCATGGGCACATTTGAACCGATGTTTGAAGAGTTCCTACCATTGTGTCATATTGGATGTGTGAACATACAACACTCCTCTTATTTATTAAATTTTTGCAGTGGTTGACCACATATTCAACCCGACTTAACATTCAACAATGTATTTGTTGCTTGCGTTTCGACTATCTATTTCTCATCAACTGGTATGTTTCGATGAATATTTATTGCTGATTATTTGAACCCACAATTATGTTTAAGGGTGGGGATTACCTTGAATTTTTTTATTTGTAAACCCAACTGGTGTTATTGGATTTTTTGAGACCGACTGAACCATGTTCAACAATGTTGTTGGGAGTTGCACTTCTTATTCTACCTAATTTGCTGAGACTATTGGATTGGCAGAGATTGATTTTATTCGTAAATTCTTTTCTAGTCATTGGGACATGGATTGAACATAGAGGACAATGGATCTGAGTGGCAACAATGTTTTCGAAAAACATCGTAGCAATGAATCATAAGTCACTCAAGGAGTGAGAGTAGATTTCCTCAGATGATCTGACAATTTGAGATGATTAATTTCATGATAGACTAATAATAAAGATCATCTATAAATAGGTTTGGTCATGGACCAAACTCAACAAACTAGGGTGAAGGTGGTTTCACATGTCCATAAAACATGGATCGGGAAGCCATAAGTGGGCATGGTCAACTGAGGGTTTAGTCGGCTGTCGACCCGAAGACATGGTCGACCCAAACAATCCGACAAGGTAAGGTTACAAAAGGAACCACATGTTCCAACATAATTACTTTGAGAAACTTTTGAAAACATAAAATGAATCAAATATTCCATGTTGATTTAGCGAGGAAGAATCATAGAAATGGAATACCCATTGTTTTTACTTCTTAGCATCTCCCTAGACATGCAAGAATGAAAACAAATGTGAATATCATCATAGTGAAGAGTGCAAGGATCAATCCAAGACATTACTAGTATTGGTTTCCAGGGAACTATTGAACCCACATTGTGCATTTAGACATCTAGCACTTGAAGGGAATCCTCTATCATACATGTTCTCTATTAGTTATGGAAAATTGTCAAAACATAATACTATTTTTCACTAAAAGTAAAAAGAACTAGTGAACAAAGGAATTTATATTTAGGGTTAGGGTTGCAACATTCAACTACAATAAAAGATGTCCAAGCAACTGAATGCATTACCAGGGAGGATAGGTCAAGGTCCTCCATTTTCACCGATAGAATGGAAATGTATTGTTGGGTCATGAGTGATCTCTTCGATGAGACATAGGTTTAAAACCAAAGACTCTCTTTAAGTATCTACACATTGATTTCTTGTTTGAGGATGAATACACATTGTGAATTGAATTTATGTCGAAGTTGATGATCTAGCAAATTCAAGGAAGTAGTTGTGGATAGAATGATCGATCTCTTCATTGTTGGAATTCGATGAAGTAAAAATAAAAAATCTAATGGAGTTGTGATTGTTTGAAGGTAGAGAGGAGCATTTAAAAGTGAGGAAGAACAACATGGGAAAATTGGTTTGTTTCTATAATTGTCTCTCTGTTTTTTAGAGGTGGTATCATAAATGGTTTCATTTTCATATGATAGGTCTTTTTAATTCATTGTGTGTCACCCTGAACATTATGCACACCTATATTTCATTGTCAATTTTTTTAGAGTGATTGCACCATATCAATGTGGAGGAAACATAGTGATTTTTTATGGATATGGTGTTGGAAAATTTTTACTTATCATGGAATTGATCAACAATGTTGCCAAGGATCATGGTCATTTCTCTGTATTTGTTGGTGTTTCAGAGTGTACTCAAACACAATGATCTATAAAGGGAAATGATTGAGAGTGGTGTTATCAAACTTGGGGGAAAAAACCTAGAAAGAAAGTGGTCTAGCAGACATCAATCAATACTCAATTGTATCTCTTTTCCTTTAGTATGAGTAGTGAAAAAGCATAATTCTTCATATTTATATAGAGCATATATGGAATATTTAAATTGATTTCAAGTGTTATCAAGAAAATTAGGTTACTTAAGACATATAAACATATGTAATGGGAAAGAGTTCTTGGAAAATATTAATCGAGTCAAATATATAAAAATAACTATATGAAGGACACAGTGCAGTCGAATCAATTGAGATATATTTTATTCGAAAAAGAAAAATGAAAAATGTTGTCAATTATCTCATTTCATTGTGTCAAATGTAAAATATGAGTAAAAATAGAAAGGTGTGGGTTAAACGTGCACCATCAAAAGGAAGGAGATCCCCTCCACTCGTGTAATGTAAGTTGGTCTTTAGCCACTGAGGTCAGTTTCTTCCTGATGTTAGTTGATACCCAGTCGACAACATTTAGTTGATTTTGTAGAAGTTTGGTTTTAGCAAAAAGATGTCTTTCTTTTGAGTCATTGAGTCAATTCATGATCTTGCAAAGTTATAGTCAAATAATCCTTCATGTAATATCAAATGCAACCTCCATATATTACTAGAGACCAAGAAGCAGAAAGAAGCACATCCATGATTGAGAAGCAGTAGAGAAACGAGTTCGAAGAGCAATAGAGCAGTAAAGGATCAAGAGATATAACATTGATGATGATAATTGATCACAAAATTTTGGTAGTGGTTGAAATAATTAAAGAAAGAGCGATCAAACATCCGATGACAGATACCCTCACAAGAGATTAAAATAAAATGATGGAAAAAATACTGAATTGATTGAGCAAAGAAAGATGATGGCACAAACAATCAATTTCTTGAGCCCCTTTGTATAAAAATTTTACAAAATCAAAGAAATGGTAGGTTCGACAAAGAATAGTGTTCCACCGTAAGGTGTGTGTAGGGGTAAGATTATCAGAGATCGTGCCAAGAAACACTCTGAAGGCATGATGATGTAACAAGAGAGTCAAGAGGACCATTGTTGGGTGGGGTAGTTGAGCGTTGGACACTCACTGACTGCATAGGCATTTACTAGATTGAAAAAAAAGGATAAAGAGTAATGGGTCATTAGTTATCTACACACTTGCTCAGGATGACCAAGGATTTGAGTGTGGGGGAGATGTTGGGAGGCCTTTTAGACCCTTGTAATAAGCCATAATACATTATACATTAGCATAATAATGTACGAATGTATATAATAAAGTATGTAAATGCATGTAGAGGATAAATGAACCTAACAAAGGATTAGTTGGAGTAGGTACAACCACTCCAACCATCTCTCTATTGTACAAATACTCATGAAGATGGAATACAAACTCAAATGGATATTCTTCCCACAAATGTTTCTCTCTTCTGAGTACATATGTGTCCCTATTATTATTCCTATAATATATCTCTCTTCTTGAATGCATCGCTATGATTCCCTAGACTACAACATTTTGGTTCCCTTGTCATGCAAATTGAATTGGGACAAGCTAGAAAATTTGATCTTGGATGGAATAATTGCTCGAGATACTTGTGGAATTGTTTGAGATTCTAATGGAAATAAAGAAGATTGCATTGAAGAGGAATGTTGAGAATCCTTCTTCCTAGTGGGTGAGAAAATCTTGAGAAAATTTGACACTACGTGAATATTTATTTTTTAATATTCCAGGTGATGTCGTGTGAAGGATTTTAAATTATTCATTCAAAAATGGTGGTGCTAATAATTTTTGAAGGTTATCTCATGAAAATTTGTTAGGTTAAATTTGACTCAGTAAAAGAGTCAAAGTTGTTAGGTCAATAGTAGTGGTTTCAAGCACATGGTATTGGTGATCTGTGGTATTGATCCTGTGATATTTCATGTAATGAAGCCTTTAATTAGGATGGGGAGAATCCATTGTAATGGGCCAGAATGTGAGCGGTGAACCAAGGAAAATAATATATATGTTGTTGGCTGGTTATTTTCTGTAAGGTTTTTGCAGGAGAAATTTTGTTTTTGCATGTTTCTATGTTGATATTTTTTATCTCTCTCCATTTTTAATATGGTATTAGAGTCAAACAAACCTGGACTCTCTAGAAAAGTGGTTTGATGAAGGAAATGATAAAAAAAATATTGTTGGTCAGATTAGAGTTGTTTTTTGGCTTGATGGGGACACCTTTGTGGCAAAGGGTTTGGCTCAGTTATGTGATAAGGCTTGTTACACTGGGAGATTCACGGTATTGATTCTTCAAGTGGAAAGAAATGGCGAGTAGTTCAAAAATAGAGATTGAGAAATTTGATGGGAAAAGTTTTGAGCTATGGAAGCTCAAGATGGAAGATTTGTTGGTAGAAAAATATCAGTGGATCACGATGGATAAAATTACTGCACATACAAGAACATCAACAAAAGACTGGAGAAAGTTGGATTAGAAGGTGAAGAGCACAATCTGGTTGTGTCTCTTAGATTCAATATTACTAAATGTGTTAGGGGAAGCTACACCCAAGGAATTATGGGATAAGCTGGGTACTTTGTATTAGCATAAGTCCCTGATAAATAAAATATTCCTGCAGAAGAAGCTATATAACCTAAAGATGAAATATGGAGACTTGGTGACAGAGCATATGAATACCTTCAATACTATGGTATGTCAACTATTATATGTTGATATTAAGATTTATAATGAAGACAACTATATTATTTTACTATGATCTTTACTAGACTCGTGGGATTGTCTGGTTTTGGCCATAGGTAGTAATTCAACTACTTTAACTTTTGATGATGTGGTCTCATCCTTGTTGTCGAAGGAGATGAGGCAAAAAAATATGGAAATCTAGGGCACAAATGCATTATTTGCAAGAGGATACTCCTAGGAAAGAAATAGATCTAAGTCCTCAAGTGGGAGATCTGGATCTCCCAGAAATTTTGTAAAGGTATGTTGGAGATGTGGAAAAGAATGGAACTTCAAGAAGCAATGTAGATCCAAAAGTGTTGAGAGAGGGAAAGGATATGAATATGCTCCTTCTATAGAAACAAAAACCTTGGTGAAAGAAGGAGGGGATGTGTATTTGGTTTCTTTAAGCATGCATGCATATCATGACTCATGAATAGTTGACTCAGGTTCATCCTTTCATATGATTCCTCACATGGAGTGTTTTTTCGAATATGAAAGGTATGGTGGAGGTTACATTTTCCTAGGTGATGACTTGATGACCAAAATCATAGGATGGGGAAAATTCAAGTTAATATCATGGATGGAAGGATTAGAAAACTATGTATTGTTCTTCACATCCTAGGTTTGAACAAAAAATATATTTATGTAAGAAAAATGGACGATGCAGGGGTAAAAATAGTGTTTGAGAAAGAAACTTGTAGGATGATTTAAGGAGAAATGGTGTTGGTAAAGGGATTTTGGTGTGGAACTATGTATAAGATGCAGGGAAGCACTATTAGTGATAGGTGTAATCATTCCATTATTTCTGAGATTTGAGTTGAAGAAGAAAAAACTTCTACAGTATTTGGCGAAAAGATAGGGGAACAAGTTGGGCTTGATAAGGAAATTAGAGGCTCGACAGGTGCAAAATGATGGTCTCTTGAAGGAGAAAAATATTCAATGTGGAGTGGAATCCTCCAGACATGCCAAAACATGATGAATATGTGAGAAAGGATGCACAAGGAGTCCACCCACAGTAATCAATTTGTGCAGAATGATCCCAGTTGGAGTGTTGCATGGATGCAGTGCACTTTGGGGAACAAGGTGTGGCTAGAAGCGACACACTAGAGAAGTTGAGGAAGATATGATAGTGATGGATTTGAGAGGAGTCGTCTAAAATACAACAATGGGTTATGGCAACTTTATTCATGGTTTCCTATTTGTGATGATATATTTGATATCTTGTGGATGGAAAACAATCCATGAAGTGGGTTCAAGAGTATTTTCTACTCAAGAAACAAAGTTAATGGGATCAACTTCCAAGTGATGAATTTGAAAGGGACATTGCCTTCAAATTTTAATAATAGAAGCACCTTGACCGTGATTAGCATGTAAAGGAAACCCTAGGAAAAATGGGAGTCTCCCAAATGAACACAAATCATAGATCCATGGAATGTGAATCAAGTATAGATGACTAAATACTCGTAGATGAACATGGTTTGGATCTAGTATAGAGGAGCGAGAAACGATGAAAGACCAATGGAAATTGTAGTGAGACAGGTGTGTTGATTTTGTTGAGAAATTGAATATAGCTATAATGGAAGTCACACCAAACCCCGCTGAGATCAAGTAATTCGATGAGCACATGGAGGACCAAGTGATGATGGAGATAAGGCTCGACCATGGAGAGAGAGAGAGAGGATTGTGGCATAAGTGTGAGGAAAAAAATAATGAAAAAAAATATTATTATAATGGAGTTGAAAATATTTATTGCATGTAAATGGGAATACGAATGTAAGACCTAGTTAGACATGCGTACCTCTTATAAACTGTTGGTAAATTATAGAGGTAGACCTAGGTGATAGCGGGGAACATGTTAGATTCTTGGATACCCTAGTTATAAGCCTTGAAGGGGGTAGGGCCTAGAGATGAGAGTTGCAGACTCACTTGGAGGTTTAGCTAGATTTGGTCATGGGAAACCCCAAGTCAAGTTTAAAGTGGGGAATGCTATGTTGAATTTGACTCTTCAAGAGTCAAAGTTGTTAGGTCAATAGTAGTGATTTCAGACACATGGTATTGGTGACCTGTGATATTGAGCCTATGGTATTTCAAGTAATGAATCCTTTAAATAGGCTGAGGAGACTCCATTGTAATGAGCGGTGAAGGTTCACTTGACCAGGAACAAGAGATTGGTCTACTTGGTTGGGTTTGGCCAAGGACAATAATAAATGTATTGTTAGATGTTTTTTTTCAACAAAGGTTTTCCACCAAAAATATTGTTTTTACATCTTGCTATGTTGGTATTTTTAATTTCTCTCAATTTTCAATACAATTATTGGAGGCTTTATTCGTTAATGAGATAAATAATGTTGTTATTACACTTAGTAGTTTTCCTATATTGTCCCACATGGTTCTATTGCTCTATCTCGGTGTTAGATTTTACTATGCTCTCTCACACTAATAGAATTATTTCATTTTCGAAAGAATCAATTCGCATGATAAACCACAACTATTATTGATCCTTACATAGAAATCTCACTAAATTATCCCGGTCCTGGTTAGTTTGTCTTTCACTAGTTTGAAGGACACAGTTTTGCAATGCATGTCAAGGGTGAAGGTTGTTTTATCTCCCTATTCCATAAGGTTCCTGGAGGATGACGACCACCAGACAGAATAATGTTGGGACCTGCATGTTGTTAGGGATCGCGAGGCAGCAGAATCCACGCTCATCACATAAGTAAGACACATCTCATCTATTATGCTTTAAGGGCCTACATGTTGTTCTACTTCCTGAATGGCTTCGACCTCATAAAATCCTTCTCCTAATAAAGAATTCACAATCTCTTCTTATACGACTTCCTCTTCAACAAACCCTAAAATAATTCCACACCATGCTACTATGCGTGGTCAAGTGACCGTGCATGCTGTTGGTGCAACATCAAATTTTGAAAACTGTGCAGATCATGTCCAATTACATTGAGCAACTTTTGAAAACGTAAAAATAATAAAATATTCTAGGCCTCTTTAGCAAGGAGGAAACATAGAAACGGAATACTAACTGCGTTTACTTTTTAACATCGCCCTAGTTGTGCAAGAAGGGAAGAAAATGTAAATATCTGCAAATTAAAGAGTGCAAGGATCAATCCAAGACATTGACGGTACTGGTTTTCAGGGAACTGTTGAACCCACATTGTGCATTTAGGAATTCACCACTTGAAGGGAATCCTCTATTATCTATGGCAGACTGTCGGCACATACTACTCTCTGTCGTTGAAATTACAGTGAAACAATGAACAAATGAATTGATATTTAAGGTTAGGGTTGCAACACTACGATAAAATATGAAAATGCGACTGAACGCATTACCAGGGTGGATAGGTGAATGAATGAGCATTGATCACAAAATTTTGGTAGCAGTTGAAAGAATTCAATAAAGAGAGATAATACATCAAATGAAAGAGACACACACAAGAGCCTAAAAGAAATATTATGGCACAAATACTGAACTAATTGATAAAAGAAAGATGATGGCACAAATACTGAATTGATTGAGCCCTCTGGTATAAAAGTTGCAGAATATTACCTGAGTTGTGACCTCATAATCTATAAATAAGAGAAATGGTAGGTTGGTTGAAGCATGGTGTTCCATCGTAAGGTGTGTGTAGGGGTAAGATGAGCATAGGTCATACCAAACATGTGTAGGGGTAAGATGAGCATAGGTCATACCAAACACCACTCTGAAGGCATGATGGTGTAATAAGAGATTCAAGAGGACCATTGTTGGGTGGGGTAGCTAAGCATTGGAGACTCACTAACTGCATAAAAATTTACCATATTGAAGACAAAGGATAAATAGTAACAAGTCCTTAGTTTTCTGCACACTTACTCAGGACAACCAAGTTTTTGAGTGTGGGGGAGATGTTAGGAGGCCTTTAAGGCCCTTGTAATAAGTCATCATACATTATACACTAGCATAATAATGTACAATCATTCCAACCATATCTCTATTGTACAAATACTCATGAAGATGAAATACAAACTTGGATGGATATTCTTCCCACAAATCTCTCTCTCTATTTTCACTATGTGTGTGTCCCTATTATTCTTCCTATAATATAACTCTCTTCTTAAATGCATCCCTTTAATTCCTTAGACTACAACACCAAGGGTGTCACTTTCCAGTGCCCCAGAACGTTTTTTGAAGAAATATGTGGCTAATTATATCACCAGGTGTTTAGAGTGTTGGAAGGCGAAAAACAACCATAGACACCCAGATGAGTTGTTACAACCATTTATTATTCCAAAATGGAAATGGGAGGTAATCACAATCAATTTTATTACCAAGTTGCATAGAACAGTGAGGCAACATGATTCCATCATGGTAGTGGTGGATAAATTGTCTAAGGCTTCACATTTTATTCAAGTGAATACTACTCACAAGGAAGTGAATATTACAAAGATCTACATGAAAGAAATTTCCAAGCTACATGGAGTGCCCAAGCCAATTGTTTCCAACAAAGATCCCAAATTCACATGCAATTTCTAGAAAGGATTTTTTAAAGGATTTGGGATAATTTTTAAATCCTAGTACAACATATCACCCAAAATCAGATGAGAAAACAAAGAGAACCATTAGAGTAATCAATGAAATGATTAGAATGTATGTGATGGACTAACCATAAAAGTGGGAGGACTGTATTCATTTAGTTGAATTTGATTACAACAATAGGTACCATGCATCATTAAAAATGATTCCATTCGAATCCTTCTATGGAAGGAAGTATAAAACACTAGTAATCTAGGATAACCTAGCAAACAGAGTTGTTATTGGGCAAAATTTTCTAAAATAAATGGGATAACAAATGATAAAGATCTAGAAAAATTTAAAAGATGCCCAGGAGAGGAAGAAAAATTGTGCACACAAGAACATGGTTTTCAGATATTTTAAAGTGGGGGAATATGTATTTTTAAAAGTGAAATCGAAAAGAAGATCATTACGATTAGGAAGTTTCCCAAAGTTGGTAGCAAGCTATTGTGGGCCTTTTGAAATCTTAGAGAAGATAAGGTCAGTTTCATACATGCTAGCTTTTCCTGCATCCATGAGATTGCATAATGAATTTCATGTGTCATTATTAAAGAAATATGTTCCTTAGTCTAACTACATAATTGATTGGAATATGATCTAGGTGGAACAGGAAGGATAATTCTGGGTGGAACCAGTGCGTGTCCCTGACCATAAATTCAAATTTCTCAGTAACAAATCTATAGGCATGGTAAAGGTCCAATGGAACTGCTACGATCCTGAAGATGCTACATGGGAGAACGAGGAAACCATGTAGGAGTACCCACATTTTTTTGTCAATTTTGAAGGAAATAAAATATAAGAATGCAAGACTCCATTTTGGGTAGCTATAGTTCTGAAACCACATCTCAAAGTTTTCCTAGGCAACTTGTACTGGGAGCCTTGGTAAAATAATGGTATATCCAAATGGAATTATAACAATAAAGGGGGTACATTCCTTGGGTCGATAGGTTGAGAGGAACAAGAGATTATGGTTGGAACTGTTGCTAGAGTTGTGGAGTTGCAAGTTTTTATTTTTCTAGTTATTGTGATCTAAATTTTGTACACCTATATCAACATAGTTTTGTGCATCAAAGACAGTGCACAATTGCTAAGGAGGGGGGATGTAACATCCCCACTATAATACATAATGTAGATATGATATATGGTTGTGGCCAAGCGATGTAATATGCAAATTGTATATCAAAATTTAATAAATAAAATGTGATGCCAGTTGTTAGGCGACATTCACAGATATGGGGGATAATTAATCCACAAGAGAGGGGTCGAAGGGGGGAATTACCCATGTATATTAATTCAAACCCAGTTCCTAAAATTATTGTTGGTGTACAAACCTACTAATTTCTGATTGAGTGTTCCCAAAGCCAATCATTAAACAAATGTAAGAGGGTTGGTGTGAAAAGTCACATCCCATAATTATGAGATCATGAGGGATGAGTATAGTCAACATTGGGGAGTGTGAGATTCAACTTTCATGGGAGAAAAGAAAATTCTTATGGGAAAGGAGAAGAGTTTTTATAGGGAGATTTCGGGACCACAAGAGAGAGGAGAGTGTTGGAATTTGGAGGAAACAATGGTGGAAATGTTAGTATCTATTTGGAGTTGTTGAAGATTGAAGAAGCAAGTTGTTAGGATTGTAGAAGAACCAAGTCGTTAGGCATGAAAAGTGAACTCATGTGTGTGATTTTCACTGGAGCAGTAAACTTCTTGTTGTTTTTTTTCCTAGTAGTTTTCCTAGCACTGAGTTCCCTTGATTTTTCCATTAGTGAGATTCTTGGTTACCCGTGCCAAAGATATCCCGATAAATGAATGGGTTTCTCGATGGAATGAGAGAAGTGAAGTGGTACATTCCTTGGGTTTGGTAGGTCGAGAGCTAGAGAACTAGAGGAAATTCAAGATATATGTAGGAGAATTCTAGTGGGTTGTGGGATTATCTAAGTTGTGAGTGGATAGTAAGAGAGACCCTCCTTTTTGGATTCCTAGCCCCATATCAGAGGTGACTTGTTTTTGATATCTATAACAACAAGTATATGATTGGGTGGAACATCCGTCCCAAGCAGTTGGTCATACAACTATTTAGAAATATAATTGTTTTATCTATTTTTCATGTTGCATTATGAGTTTTAATTGTTGTGCATTGACTATGTATACGAGGATGGTGTTAAATGATGCTATATGAATTAACTTAGTTGCATTCATATTTATTTCAGCATGTTGTAGTTGAATTTAAATTAATGATATTAGAATGGTTAAATTTGCATGTATTCCTATAGTTGGTAATCTACAAGATTAGTTAGAATTTGTTTTTATGTGTATTCCGCAAGTAATGTTCCTCAGTTAATTTGGGGGGAATTACAATTCCCCTTACTATACTTTTTATAATAATTTAAACATAGTTCATTTTCTCTTCTTTCATCCATTTTCCAAGGTGTCAACCTTGTAGGTTGGGTGAGGTTAGGAGAGGGAGCATGGTGCTATCTATAGTTTTTAGTAACCACTCTTATAGTAGCCATATTTTTACTTTCAACTTTCCTTTCCACACTAAAAGAATGATCTATGGATTTAGGTTCGAAAATATGCACCTCATGTTGAATTCTCTCCTTTGAATTTCCCATAAATATATATAACAAATTATCCTATGGAACTTTCTTCATGGTAAGACTTAGTTTTTGGAATTGTTGAATGTGCTCTATAATTGGACCTCTTTGGAAAATATTTATCAATTGACTAAAGAATGTATTTCTCTTAATGTCCCCATAATGTTCTATCAATGCATCCATACAAATGGACTAAGAGACAACATAATCCTTTTTTCTTTCACAAATCCATTGATATCATATAAATTGATCATTTTCTACATACAAGGATGAAAGAGTTACCTTTTGTAAGGTTGGAACTTGGTGTAGATCAAAGAATTACTCCATCTGGAACATCAATGTTATAGGATCTTTATGATCAAACATCCTAATATATATATTTCTTGAGAATTAATTATTTCCTTGGTGTCTAGTGGAACCCCCTATGATGCAAACCTTGGAGTGATGAATAATCATGATTATGGGGCTCAATTTTTATTTCCTCCAAATTTTCATGATGATCCAAGTTTGATCATTATATTATTTTTCATCTATCTCTTTGATTTCAGAGTACAAAAAATTGGAGGAATCAACTTACAGGGTCATTTTAGTGATAGGTTCTAGTTTGGAAAATTGGGGTTTGGAACTTTCCAGAGATATTTTGACTCATAAAACACCATTTTGGGGGTTAAACTTTCCCAACATATATTTGACCCTATGACACTATTCTACACATCAAGACCTTTCCAATGGTGCACATATGACATCAATTGGAGCTCATATGCAAAATTTATGCCTCCCAAAAGTTGACCTACCGTGTTGACCACCATGGTATGAGAGGATGTCACACCATCCCCCATTAATCATGCATATGGGGCTAGCCACATATTTAATATCGAGAATATTCTAGAAGGTTCCAAACTGTAACGGAATTGAGGGTTGAGGAAGTCAAAAACCTACCCCTAGATGGCTATCGGGCTATGTTAAATATCAAGCCACTAGGAGGAGAAGGGGTTTCATTCTTTGTTATTGTATTTTGTTTCATATGAGAGAAGAACAATTGAGAGTGGGAAATTAGAGAGCATAATAGAGGGGGTTAGTGTTCTATAGTATCCTAATAGGCCACAAGTTTTAGGTAACTCTATAGAGAGGGTCATCTCCTTTATACTTGCATTATTTCCATACTAGAGAAAAGAGAGTAGAGTAGCCTTACTTTATAGACGGGTTTTCTCTCGTAAGGGTTTCCTAGAGAAAATACTTGTTTTATTGTGTGGATGGTGTGTTATTGTATTTTAATGTTCTCTATTTTCAAAATTTTATCTATTTCATCCATAAACAAAAAATCAGTAACTAAATATTCTAGAATCTAGAGGAATTTAACCTTCATACTGTAGATCTCAGTTTTTATTTATCAGATCTATAGTGATGAACTATTCTAGTGGAATATTCATGGAATTTTACAGATCATATTGGTATAAGATAATATTTTCTTAGGGTATTTGTGGAGAGTTGTAGGATCCAGGAATCGACTTAAAGAGAAGTCGAAAAAACCCTATCCATGGAAAACGAGTATATTCATAAGAAACCTCAAGATCCAGCATAAGAGATATTTGAGAGGTTGAAAGTGAAAGTTTTCAACATTACTTGCAATATGAACCTGCTCATGGCGGCTCTAGCAAGGAAGCCCAACCTGTTCGTAGATTATGGAGGCTCCAATTTAGAGATCACATTGGAGAGGAAATAGGAAGATCAGGAAGACTCAAGAAAGAAGTCTTGGAAAGAATTCGAGAAAGTGCAACCACGTTTGAGTGCCATTAAACCTTCAAAATCATTATTCAATATGGAAGTGTAAGTGGACATAAATACATACCAAGGTAAGATCGATGCTTTAAAATTGAATCATTGATTGCAACAACTAGAAGTTTATTTTAGCATTCACCATATAGATGAAGAGTAGAATATTTCATTTTCTAGATTGAAGTTAGAGGGAATTTCTTTAACTTGGTGGGAAATCCATATAGAAACACTTAGGCTAATGGTTGATCTTCTAGTAACTAGGTGGGAGGACTTAAAAACCCTTATCAAGTCCCAATATTAACCTATCAGGTATGTAGAGGACCAATGGATCCGGTGGCACTATTTCAGGCGGAGGTAGGGGAAGAGTGTACATGTGTATACCAATTAGTTCAGAAACATGGCCATCATGTTGATTATATCTCCCAAGAACCCATATATACTCCTCAAGTATCTAGGAGGTTTACATAATCATCTACGAAAGAAGGTGATTCTCTTCAAGACAAGGACAGTGGATGAGGTGTGTTGACATAAATAGTACCTGGAAAACATAGGCCAAAGGAAGGCGAATTCAAAGAAAAAGGAGCACTGGGAAGATTCCAAGGAGGGGAAGAAGAAGTTGAATAGGGAAAAATATAATAAGATAGTAGCCACTGTAGATCAGTGCAAATATCCTAGAAACCATTGAAATCATTGCAACATTTATCTCCACACTGAGGAAAAAAAGCACAAGAAGGATGAAAAGAAAAATAACCTTATAGCCATGTATTTAAGCAATCAAGTTGAAAGTAGCTCTGATGTGGATGAAGGAGGTGAATATGAGTAGCCTTCATCACTAAGAAGAGAAGGAGATGATCAAGCTCTTCCAGATCAATATTCATGTAAATAAGACCAAGATAGATTCTCTGCTAAACTTTGGTTCACAAGATAATGTCATAGTAGTCGATATGGTCAACAAGATTTGATTGGAGGTTCATGATCATCCTAGACCCTATCCATTAGGTTGGGAAAACAAGGATGTAGGGATCAAGGTAGCAAAGTAGTGCAAGATTAATTTTTTTGTAAGTGTCGATTTTATAGATGAAGTATAATTAGATGTAGTACCATTCTATGTATGCAGAGTAGTGTTTGGAATCCCCTACATCTATATGAGGGATGTTATATTCATGCAGAGAGACAATCAATACTACCTCATCAAGAATTAGAAATCCTTCATTGTCAATGCGCACAAATGAAAATAGAAACTTTTAGTGCCCACTGTCAATCAAGATAAGATGTTGATTACTTCTAGCAAGAAATATGTTTAATTTTTCTAAGAGAAAATCAGTCTGGTGAAGAGTCGTTAAATGTAAATAAATCTTTGGAAGGGTGTACCAAAGAGAAGAAACATCAATTGGAGGGGTTTCTACAAGCATACAGAGAATTATTCTAGGAGCCTAAAGGGATACCACCTAAGACGAAAGTGGATCATGAAATCCAATTATTGCTAGACTCCCCCTTGCTAAATATTGGGTTGTATAGACAATCTGTTTTGGAATCAAATCAAGTAAAAAATCAATTGCAATAGTTGTTGGAGTAGGGTGTGATTTGGCCAAGTACCTCACCTTGTGAATCACCCATCATAAGTATTCCCAAGAATGATGGGACTTGGATAATGTGTATCGATTACAGGGAATTGAAGAAGATTACACTAAAGAATTGATACCCTCTTCCTAGGATAGATGATGTGTTGGACTAGTTGCAACATTCCAACTACTTCACTAAGCAATATTTAAAATCAAGATATCATCATGTACGGCTAAAAAAGGAGGATACCTGAGAGACTACCTTCAATACAAGGCAATGTTTGTATGAGTAGTTGGTTATGCCATTTGGTTTATGCAACATAGGTCAACTACATTTATGAGACTAATGAATGATTTTTTACACCCTTATCTCGATTCATTTTTTATTGTTTATGTGGATGATATAATGGTTTATAGTGCTACCTGGGAAGAGCATATATCACATCTTACATAGGTTTTAGAGACCATGAAGAAGCACTAGTTGTTGTACAATCTAAAGAAATGTGATTTTTCTTAGCAATATTTGGTGTATCTAGGGTATGTGGTTAGTGGATGCAAGCTCAACATAGATCTCGCCATAATGGAGGCCATCATGAAATGGAAAGTTCCTACAAATTGCATAGAAGTTAGGATTTGTTTGGGGGTATCACAGTGCTTGTGGAAGTTCATAGCTTCATTTTAGTAGTAGTTGCACCACTCCACACCATAACAACAAGTGGTAAGATTTTTAAGGAAAGAATCAACAGAAGGATTTGAATGAGATGAAAAGAAATATCAGTCAAGCACCAATGCTCACACTACTAAACTTGTAGAATCCCTTTGAAGTGGAGACAAATGCAAGTGGGTATGCCATGGGAGAAGTCCTAATACAGGGAGGAAGGTCTATCCTCTATCATTCTGAAGTATTTCATGTGGAGGTCCTCAATTACCCTACCTATGAGAAGGAACTATATTCCTTGGTAGAAGCTGTCAAAAAGTGGAAGAAATAACTATCTAATGAGAAGGGAGATGATCATCCACATATATCACCAACCACTCTAGTATTTGTAATCCCAGAGTAGGTTACAATAAACTATGTGCTACAAATGGATGGGGTCCTTACAACAATTTTATTTGTTCATAAAGTATAAAAAGGGTAGCACAAACAAGTTGGTAGATATGCTTTCAAGACCACCCACATCTAAGATTACAACTTTGGGAACATTGATGCACATGGATCCTTTTACCAATGATGCATGCAAAGAGGCATACACAGATGACGAGGACTTCAAGGAGGCATTTTAGAAGCTACATGGACAAATTCATACAAAAGGAGGTGATGACGAAGCTAACTATCATTTCCATAATGGTTTACTCTACAAGCTCGACAATATCTGTGTTCCTAAAGATGAACGATTGATGATTATCAGAGAGGCTCACACCTCCAAGATTGTAGGACATTTTGGTGTTGGAAAGATAGTTACCAACTTACAGAGATACGTATACTAATGTAGAATGCAAGGAGATGTAGCACACTATATTAGAGGATGTATACTTTGTTGTACCAACAATCCCAGTAACAGGAAGAGAGTCTATACCATCCCTTACTTTTACCCACTCGACCTTGGGAAAGTATTTCCATGGATTTTGCAAAAGTTTTACCAACAACCAGAAAGGGACATGACTATATATTTTTGGTAGTTGCCAAGTTCAATATAATGTGCATTCTTGTGCCTTGTAAAAAGGCCATCAACAGACAAGAAGCAACAAACAAGTTCTTTGAACAGGTTTGGGTGCACTTTGAGATACAAAAGAGTATCATCTTAGATAAGGACACCAGATTTATCAGTGCGTTCTGCGCTACAATGTGGGAAAATATGGACACTAATCTCAAGAGGTCTACAACATTCCATCAATAGACAAATAGAACAAAGTTACCAACTTGACAAGAACTCTCCAGAGTTCTTATTTTTCTAGAGGTCATATTTTTACCTCCGTTTCAAAAAGTGGTGCTACTGATAGCACCCTTTTCTTTTAGTTATTTAAATGGTGACTTATTCAAAATACCAGCCCTGACATAAACCTGACAACGGATACGATTATGGACAATTGACCCTCAAATCAAAAAAATGATAATTCTAGTAGCACCAATTCTTTTTGCAATTAAAATTATGACTTATTTGAAATGATTCCATTGATCATTGGTACCATCACGGATAAAAAAAAAAATCAAAACAACTCCTAAATCAAAAAGTGATTTTTTTTTTATTATTATTTTTAAATTTATGTTAAAAAATAGATAAAATGGGAAAAAAACCAGCGTAAATAAATGGAAAAAGAAGAAGAAATTAACACCTTTACTTTAAAAGAAAATTATATAACATAATTAAAAAAGAAAA
>JZKD02S0343869.1:1013997-1024134 GCA_000966675.3 Picea glauca
ATGTAGCTTGGACCCAATGACGTTATTCTAAACATTGATACATTTGTTATGGTGCACAAATCGTGTCAATCAAAGCTCGTATGCAAAAGTTATTCCTCCCACAAGTTCACCCACTGAGTTTACCACTATAGTACAAGATGATTCCATGTCATCGCCTATTACTCATGCATATGGGGTATCCATGTATCTAATTTCAAAAATATTCTATACGGTTCAAAACCATATCACAATTGAGGGTTGAGGAAGTCAAAAACTTTCCCCTAGATGGCTATCGAGCTATGTTAAATATCAAGCCACAAGGAGGAGAAGGGGTTCCATTCTATGTTATTGTATTTTGTTCCATAGCAGAGCAAAAGAACTCAAAGTGGGAAAATGGAGAGAATAACAGAGGGGGTTAATGTTATGTAGTAACCTAACACGCCACTGGTCTTAAGTGACTGCATAGAGAGTGCCTTCTCCTTTGTACTTGCATTTTTTTCATACCAGAGAAAAGAGATTAGAGCAACCTGACCTTCTAGATGGGTTTTCTCCCATAAGGGTTTCCCAGAGAAAATATTTGTGTTATTTTGTGGGTGGTGTGTCGTTGCATTTTAATTTTCTCTCCTTTATGCATTTGATCTATTTCATGCATAAGCATAAAAGCAATAACTAAATATTATGGAATCTAGAGGAATTTAATTTTCATAATGTAGATTTTAGTTTTATTATCAAATTCGTTGTGACGAATTGTTCTTGTGGATTATCAAAGACATTTTATAGATCATTTGATTTCCTTGAGTCCTAATATCTCCTTTAGGGAATCTCTCATCTAGTGTATGTAAGAAGATGGTTGACTTGGAATTTTTCAATTATTCCATATTTTATTCCATTTTTGTTTGTGCATTTATCAAATAATACTTTTTTATTGACCTATGATTCAATACATTATTTTGATTCTCCAATTTGGATAGTTGGTTATGTATCTCTTCATTTTCTTTATGAGTTATGGATGCGGTTTCTCGAGGTTTAATTGGTGAATTTATTTTTGGAACACCCTTATCTATGTGCGATAGCAATAACAATACTTCTCTTTTTTCTCTTTATCACAAATTTTGAATCACCAAAAATAGATCTTCCAATCAAAAGTTATGCCAATTCTAAGTTATGTACCTTTAGAACCTTAATTTTGATATTGTCTTGCTAGCTAACCTTTGTCCTAATGTATCTCTGAAATTTCATCCCTTGTAAGTCTAAATTGTCAACATTTTAGTACTTTAATATGTCTTCTCTACAATACCATAGGTCTAACCAAAATTTGATATTCCAAGTGAAAGTTATGGTAACTTTATCAAAACTTGTTCATTCTTGGCTCTTTCCAAATAGAGAACTTGTATGGAATGAAACATTTCCAATATTTCAGATATGATTATCAAATTTTTACCCAAAACACTATTTTATGTATTATTTCCAAAGGAATAGGTTGCACCCAATTTAGAATTTCTAATATTCAGGTATGAAACTTCTACGAAGAACATTTGTTTGAAACTAGTTTAGGACTAGTAATAAAGCCTTATTTTCCACAAAATGTATTTATCAAATTGTAGTGCCTAAAAAACCAAAATTTCTACCACATATACTTGGATATTCTACTCAGTCTCCTAAAAATTCAATAGTCTTAAAATTCACCAAAAAAATGTTATGGATGGTTGAAGGTAGACCAAACATGTAATGGGTTTGACAATGGCACATATAGTGTAGGGTCTGATATACTTGAAGAAATCTTATTGAAGCTTCAACCAATAAAAGTTATTTTGTAGTACCTCCACTAGTTTTTCCACGCCAAAGTGTCATGTCACCTTACTGTAATAAAATTCCCAAATAATCTTTGCAAACTGCTTGAAGGAGCACATATATGGATCAGATGGCATATCATTCCATCTTGGAGATTAAACAATATAATTTGTTTTCCTACACTCAATGTATGATAGGTAGTAGCAAAGACAAACTCATTGTTGTATAGTTGTAGCGACTTGGAGGTCTCATGCCCATAGGAGTTGATAACTGTGGTTAGCACCATAACCGAGGGTTGACTAAGGCAATCTGCGACATGGTTGGTGTTTTCCTTATTATACTTGATGTTCGAGTGGAATTTTTGTAGGTACATGGACCACTTCTGATGGTGTTCATTCTATAACATTCCTTGTGTTTGCATGAATTGCAGAGACCTGTGATCAGTATGGATGATCATTTCCTTCCCTAAAATCTAATTCTTCCACTGTTTACATGCCTTCACAATGGAGTACATCTCTTTTCCATAGGTGGGATATTTGTGAACAACATCAAATAGTGTTTCACTATGATAGGCCACTGGATGCCCATGTTGAGTGAGGACTAGACCGATAACATAATTTGAAGCATCTGTCTCAATCTCAAATTGTTGGTGCATGTATAGACGAATAAGGACTAGTGTTGAGCAGAGGCGGGAATGTAAATCCTCAAATGCGTTATGTTATGATTCAACCCAGACAAAATTATCCTTGGTTACACCCTTGGTCAGTTGGCTTAGGGCCCAAGCAATATGAGAGAAACATAACACAAACTTGTTGTAGAAGTTGGTGATGCCCAAAAAGTTGTGAAGCTCGATCAGTGTATTTGGGGTCGACCAATCACATGCGAATTAGATCTTGGCTAGATCCACATGCATACCCTACTCATCCATGATGTATCCAAAATATTGGATTCTCTGCATGTCGAAGGAACACTTCTCCAATTTGGGATATAACTTGTGTTGTTGTAGGGTGCCCAAGACCTGTTAAATGTGCTTCAATGTTCCTCCCAGGTTTTTCTAAAGATGAGGATGTCATTCAGATATATGACCACAATGGAGTTTGTGAATGGCCGCAATATACTATCCATCATTTGCATGAAGATGGTTGGGGCATTATTAAATCCAAAATTCATGAACAACCACTCAAAGAGAACTTCTTTAGGCATGAAGTTTGACTTCCATAAATCAGTTGGCTCAATTGACACCTGGTGGTAGCGTAACCTTAGATCAATCTTACTAAAAAAATTGGCACCCTTGAGCTAATCTAGAATATCATAAATCTCAAGGATTGGGTATCGGTTCTTGACTGTGATCTTGTTGAGGGCTCTGTAATCTATAAAAGGTCACCATGTCTCGTCCTTCTTCTATACCAGAACAATTGGGATCCCACAAGGTGAGGATCTTGTTATGATGTGGCCCTTTAGAATTAGCTCTTGGATATGGTGTTTGATTTCTTCATTCTCCATAATAGAACACTTGTAAACATGTTCATTAGGAAGAGGAGCACTAGGTGTCAAATCAATTGAGTGCTTTAGCTGACAGTGCAAAGGCACCCCAATAGGCGAGGACAAGATGTATTTGTGCTCTTCTACTATCTTGTCTACTTTCTACTATTGTGTAGAGAGACCTCATGCAAAGGATTTGGAAGTTGTAGTGGCCTTCCATTCACCTTCCAACTGGACCATAAAGAGGACAAATCTCCCAATCTGAGAGACCACCTTTCTACATTGCTTTGCAAAGATCAAAGAGATCACAATCGTTTGGATTGTATCTCGTACCCTATAGAGTTGACCTCCGAAACTAATAATGACACTATGAGGCATAGATTCATAAACAACATGATGTTTCAACATATATGGTTGTCCTGAAAGAACATCACAAAATTTAAGGGGGGAAATATCACACAATACCTCATCTTTGAAGGGTTTGATCCCGTAGTGCAAGTGACATTGTTGGTTCACATAGATGACTCATACCTTGTTGATCCAACCGATGGTGTATCGTTGAGGGTGCAACATCGTTGTTAAGTTTAACCTCTTATGACCTTTGATGAGATTAGGTTCTTCTCGATAGCTGTGAGTGGAAGAGGTGCTCCCATTCTTCAAGATCCTCTAGTTACTTTGTTTGGACATTTGTGGTAGCGATGATGACACTGGGTTCAACATCAATGATTTATTTTCCCTTATCGGGTTCCAAATAAGAGTCTAAGTCACATCCTACTCAGAGGATTTCATATAAGCCAACATTGACATTTTGTAGTGACATTCATCAATGTTGTGCCAAGGGATTTTATGGAACTCACACTACTTTCTAGTGTCCTTCAACTTCTCATTCCCATTCTTTGTTGGTGTTTTCACTGGTTTTCCTTGGGCTAGCCATTCTTGCTCTGTCATTTTCTCGAGGAGTTAGAGACACCTTTATCGTGATTCCACTATGATGGGTTTGTATAACCGAAATCTTGTTTATTATTTTTCTTGAAATTTTGCTCGATCTTGACAACATATTGATAAGTGAATCCTAGTGAGGAGATGTCTAGGAACTCCATATCTATTAGGTTGTACCTATGTAATCGATTGCATTACTTCAGAACCAAGTGTCACTCAAAGTATTTAATACTCAACTTTATGTGCAAGCTATGGAAGATGTTGGTGTACTCCAACACCCTCTAGTCTCTCTTCTGATGCAGGGTTCTCCATCTCGTGTACTGGTCATCATAGTTTCCAACAGGGTAGTATTGTTCCTTGAGGGAATCAACAAACCTTCCCCAAGTGGGTCCTGACCCAAAAATTGCAGACTCATCTCCGACATGTTTCTCACAGTAAGTCTCCCACCAATATTTTACATGGGGAAGGGATTTAAGAAGCGCGAAGGTAATTTTTTCACTGTTGGAAAAAATTGGACAGAGAAATAACCTTCTAGCATACTTAACCATTTTTCCAAGGTGTTGGAATCTATTTGGCCTTTGAATAAGGAATATCAATGTCAAATTGTACCTTAAAGGGTGTCACACCTTTGAAGTGACTATTGGTTGAAGGTGCCTCCGTTGTTGTTGAAAACCATCAAATGATCTAGGAAAAACTATCCAACATCTTGTTCCTCTATTGTACGATGGATTCATCAAGAAATAGTTTGATAGGATCTCCCTCTTCGTCATATCTCTTTTC
This sequence comes from Picea glauca, assembly GCA_000966675.3. Classification (NCBI taxonomy): domain Eukaryota; kingdom Viridiplantae; phylum Streptophyta; class Pinopsida; order Pinales; family Pinaceae; genus Picea; species Picea glauca. The sequence continues at coordinate 1,018,969 of JZKD02S0343869.1, forward strand.
TTCTTCCATGGAAGGTTGCTTGGGCTAGCAGGATTGTTCTTCCCCAAGATCAACCAGTTCAAGACTCAACTCTTGATAGCTTGGCCTCATCAGGGACATGCACAAAGAAACGAGAAAGAGAAAACCACTCTGATATCACTGATCCATATTATATTGAGAATGACATGAAGAAAGAGATATAACAAGGAAACACACAGAGATATTGCAAGAAACAAAGTAATACAATTAATCTCAAATTCTATTAATGACTATTTGGAATCCAAAAGACTATAAAATGCAAAGCACACAAGCTATCTAAAATGATGGTAGCTTATCTCTGAAGAGATAGATGTGTCATCTATGGTCATTCACAAGAAGTTGATTACAAAGAGGTTGAAAATTCCTTTTAACATAAAACATCAATGAGAAAAATCTAAACATCCAAAAATATAACCCTAGAAGATGAAAAACCAAAAGGTTTGTGGACCACGATGTGGTTATTTGTTACATCAACTTCCCAGAGGCATTATGTAATATACCAGATATAAAAGGTATGCAGAACAGAAATAAAATGCTAGTAATGGCAAAATAATAGCAATATAACGAGAACATTCACCACAATAACACTGAAATGATATAAGAATAACAACAGAAATAGCACTTTGAATTTGAAAGAAATGTTCACGAGCCTCTTCGAGGGGGCAACATCCAGTTGATCAGAGCTCTATTACAATAATCTCCAAGATAGGGTTCTCATACCCTCGAATCCTATTTATACTAAAAAGAAGCATCTAGAGGAAGATCCTTCTAGAAGCGAAAGCTTCTATTAGGACTTCTTACATCCACCTTATTCTATTTTATTGAAAGGCCTTATTAATATTGAACTTTATTACATCTGAATATATTGTTCTACCTATGTGCGGGTTAGGACCCTAACATGTCCACCCCCTTGAAATCAGCCTTGTCCTTAAGGCTTGAGATGAGGAAATTGTTGCAGAATGGTAGTTGGTTCCCAAGTGGCGTTTGCTAGAGTTGTATCTTTCCACTGGACTAGCACTTCCTTGATGGTTCTCTGACATAGGCGACGCTGACGCTGGTCCAAAACTGCTTCTGGTTGTAGCCAAATGGATCCTTCTTCAGCTAACTCTGGAAGGTTGGTTTGAATTTGGCACTTAGCTCCAATCACCTTCTTTAAGCATGAAATATGAAAAATAGTATGTAGCTTCAAATGGCTAGGCAAAGCTAGTTGATAGGTGACTTGTCCCACACGCTTGAGCATGGTATAAGGACCATCAAATTTGGGTGCTAGCTTCTGACAATGGTCGTCCTTGAGGGAAGTTTTCTTGTAAGGTTGCAGTCAAAGAAACACCTGATCCCCTTCTGCAAATTGATGGTCATAGCGACCTTGATCTAGTTGTTGCTTCATATGATTTTGTGCCATGAACAAATTATATTTGAGGGTACGAAGAATGGCCTCTTGAGCTGTAAGTGTTAGGTCAACTTCCTGGACCTTCGAGGCATCCGATAAGTATGAGAGAAATGAAGGTGGCTTCTGTCCATATACCGCTTCAAAAGGAGTCATGCATGTAGTTGTATGGTATGAAGTGTTGTACCACCATTCAACTAGGGGTAACCATTGAGCCCAATGATTTTTCTTTTCCGAGGAAAAACACCTCAAATATGTTTCCAAACAATCGTTGGCAACTTCCATTTGGCCATCAGTCTGGGGATGATAAGATGTGCTGAGATACAATTTGGTGTCTTGTATCTTGAACATTTCTTGCCAAAAATTGCTTGTGAAAGTTGGGTTGCGATCAGAAACAATAGAGTGTGGCATGCCATGAAGATTGAAGACCTGATCCATGAAGATTTGAGCCACCGTGGATGTTGTAAATAGGTGTTGAAGGGCGTAGAAATGAGCATACTTGGAAAGGCGATCAACAACCTCCATGATGACGGATTTATTTCTCGATTTGGGTAAGCCGATAATAAAATCCATAGTGATATCCTTCCAAATAGCAGGTGGAATCGGGAGCTGTTGTAGTGTGCCTGGTGATTTGAATATTTCTCCCTTGTTGTGTTAACACACGTCACATTTAGCTACAAAATTACGAATGTCATGTTTCTTACCATCCCAGAAAAAGGAACGTTTGACCCTGTCATAGGTTTTGGTGAACCCAGAGTGCCTTGTTGTGGGTGTAGCATGAAGCTCAGAAAGTAACGTGGATTTAAGCTTTGATTTTTAACTTAAATACAAATGGACTTTGTATCGAAGTTCCTCATGGAGCCAAGAGTACCCTAGGGAAGCTGGAGCATTGGATTGCAATTGTTGGATCAACTGCGAACTTTTGGGGTCTTGTAGCCATTCCTGGTGAATGGCTTGGAGCCAATCTGGTACAATGAATGAAAGAGAAAAAATGGATCCTTCATCTTCATATTTTCGGGGAAGTGAATCCACAACCACATTGTCTTTTCCTTTCTTATAAATGATCTCAAAATCATATCCAAAGAGTTTATTCACCCGTTTTTGTTGTTCTGGGGAGGAAATGCATTGTTCCAGAAAATAATTGAGGCTTTGACGGTCTGTCTTAATTTGGAATTGTTTCCCCAATAGATAAGGATGCCACAGATCCATGACATGCAGAATAGCCAACATTTTCTTTTCATAGATGGATTTGCCCTGATTTCTTTCAGATAGTTGCTTGCTGGTAAAGGCCAAAGGTCGACCCTCTTGCATAAGGACAACACCAATTCCTTTCCCTGAGGCATCGCATTCCAACACAAAGGTGTTTGTGAAATCGGGAAGGGCGAGGATTGGAGTGGTGCACATGGCCATCTTCAAGGTTTGAAAAGCTTGAGTAGTGGCTGGAGTCCAAGTGAAAGAGTTCTTTTTTAGGAGAGCAGTGAGAGGTGCTTCAATCTTCCCATAATTCTTAACAAACTTGCGATAATACCCTGTTAAGCATAGAAATCCATGAAAGCTCTTAAGATTCTTTGGGTGAGGCTAGTATTGCATAACTTCAATCTTTTTAGGATCCACCCTGGCACCATCTTTGCCAACCAGATGACCACTTCTGAGGTGCCAAAAGCACATTTAGACTGTTTTAGGAAAAATTGGTGTTGAGAGAGTAGATGGAGAACTCGATCCACATGAGAAATATGGTATGTCCAGGTTTTTCTATAAATGAGGATATCATCAAAGAAAACTAAGAAAAAATGGCAGAGAAAAGGACAGAAGACATGATTCATGAGGCTTTGGAAGGTGGAGGGGGCATTACACAAGCCAAAGGGCATGACCAAAAAATCATAGTGGACCTCATGAGTTCTAAAGGAAGTCTTGGGAATATCTACCTCTTTCATAAGTATTTGGTGGTAGCCCGAATGAAGATCCAGTTTAGTGAAGAATTGGGCGTCACTCAATTCATCCAGGAGGTCGTCAATGATAGGAATGGGGAATTTGTCTTTGATGGTAAGTTTTTTGAGGGCACGAAAGTCAGGACACATTCTCCAAGAGCCTTCTTTCTTCAAGACCATGACCATAGGAGACGAATAGGACTCATACTAGGGAAGATAACACATGTATTAAGGAGTTCCTGGACCATTTTCTCAATTTCATTTTTTGGGGAAAAGGGGTGACAATACATACATATATTGGGAGGAAGGCTTCCTGGTACAAGGGGAATGGAATGATCATGAACAACACGGGAAGGAGGGAGGCCTTAGGGAGTCGAAAAGACCAATTGATGTTTAGAAAGGATGGCTTGGAGGTCTTGCAGTACGGAGGGTGTCTCTGTTGCTTGTATGGCATGGAGTTGGGCGATAACACTAGAATGACCCTTTTTGAGTAGCTTTTCCATGCGATGGGAACTAATGATCTCAGGTGAACCTGCGGTGATTCCTTGGAACTTATATTAGTGTCCCTCCTGGTCGAATTGCATGGTTAAGTATTTAAAATCCATAAGAATGGCACCCAAAGTCCTTATCCAGTCCGTACCTAGCACAATGTCACAACCTCCCATGTCGATAGAAAAGATATGGGATTTCAGGTGGTAGTCACTAATTTTGAGACATACATTTTCACAACGCCCTCCACATTTCATGGAACCACCATTGGCAATCATGATTTGGAGATTATTGACGGCATGGATGTAGTAATGAGTTTCTTGGGCAATGCGACAATGAATAAAATTATGGGTGCTACCACTATCAACCAGAATGATGACCTTCCGATGCTTGATGTAACTGATTATCTTGAGGGTTTGGGGAGCGGAGAAGCCAGTGAGAGCATTGAGGGAAATTACTGGTTCTACTTCGGGAGGGTCTGAGGGAGGGGTTATGTCAATGGATTCAGGTTACTTAGACATAGCGGGATTTTCTTCATCTTCTTCTGAAATCTCCTTGGAGATGGACATAAAAAGATTTTGTTCTTTACACTTGTCGCTTGAGAAATATTTGTCATCACAGTTATAACAAAGGCCTTTGAGTTGGCTTTCAACCATTTCATCTCGGGTCAATTTTTGGATCTTTAGTGGAGCAGAGGGAGTAGTGGGATTTACTGTTTTAGGGTGAGGGATGAAGGAGGGTTTGCGGTTTTGAGAAGATACAACCTATTGTGCTTCTTTATCTCTTTTGGTAGCCTCCACCCAACTCTCAGGCCGAGCCATGAGGACATGGGCCTTAATTTCATCTTCGAGGCTGCTGATAAAACACTCTTGGAAAAAGGCATTAGAAATGCCCTCTGTTCTAAAAGCCAGGCACTCAAAGGAAGCTATAAAGTCTTCCACTGTTCCTAATTGTTTCATCTTTTTCAAACGGCCCAAATGGTTGGTGTCAGTGTTAAAGCGTTCATAAAGCTCTGCCATAAATTGTATCCAAGCAATATACCCTTGACGAGATTTTTTTCTCCATTGCCACCATTGCCAACATTCTTGATCTAGATGGAGAACACGATACCGAAGTTTGGCCAAGTCATCTGTAATGATGTATAAAGAGAAGTAATGTTCCATTTGGGTTACCCAACTGGTGGGGTCTGAGCCATCAAATTTCTTCACATCCACCCATGGAAGGCATAAGTCACATTGAAAGTGATGGTTCTGCAAGGTATGGGAATGAGAGGAATGGTCACCTTCAGTATGTGGGGGTGAGGAAGAGGAAGGGTTATCTGTAGGGATATGTAGTTTGGTGCAG
>JZKD02S0343870.1:0-37134 GCA_000966675.3 Picea glauca
CACAAACCCTTCAATTTTCTAATTACCAAGCCATCTGGTCTTGCCAGTTACCTAGTTTTCTTTTGAATGATACAGAAAGCAATCTTTTACCGATAATTGTTTGAGATGGTTATCTTCTTGCAGCTTTTTTTCTTTTCCTCCTTGTATCTACCTTATGAAACTTTTCTTTTTTTTCTTCTTTCATCTCTTCTTTTATTTTAAAACCTTTTCTCTATTCTCTTTCCTTCGCTTTTTCTTCTTTCTTCTTTTATGTTTTATTCCTTTATTTATTTTTTACTATGCAATCCCATTACACCTTATTATAATTTCTTCTCCTATTTCCTATTCTTTTCACTGTGTTTTATTCTCTTATTTCCTCTTCTCTTCTACGTGGCTCTCTACTTTATTTTCCATGTTACCTTCTCTAACAAAGCCTCCTCTTTCTCTTTTCCCTGTTACCTTTTATAACAAATCCTCTTCTTTCTTTTTCGTTCACTCCGGTCTTTACTTCACCAGCTTTCAAAGCATAATCAGGCCTCATTCATGGCTCAATAATAAAATACATGGTCTAAACATGTTAAGATTTCACTTTTGTATCAACATATTTTTTCAATCATTTTTTTCAAAATCCCTTTAAAAATTTAGAAGAATTATTAGAATCACATGTGTATCAATTGTTGAAATTGAAAAATCTAAGTCTAATAAATTTTTTTGATAATCCTTATCTATTTATACATCCAAAAATATAATTTAAAAAATAAAAAAATTACAATTTAACAAAAAATTATATAAATAAATTTAGATAATGATTAATAAAGAAAATCCAAATTTTAAAACTTATAAACTTCTCTATAATAAAAAAAATTACGATACCAAACACTCAAAACCACCCACCATAATTAATGAAATTCATAATTCTCCTAACAAGGCCATGTGAATGCAGATCGACAACGATGACTCATTGTACGCCATGTGAATGCATACATAGACAAATATCATCAAAATTTATTGGTCTTGTCAAAATCTTGAGAAAATAAACGTGGGTCATCCTATCTTCAGTGGATAGATCAACGACAATGACGCTCTCTAGAAGTGGAGTTCCAATAATTTCATACGAACCCCATTACCTTTGCAGTAAACTCTCGTGATTACCCAAAGATGAGGTTGTGCACCTCCCCAAAGTTCTCATGGACTCCGAATGAATGAGGATTGTCTATTTAGATATCCGAAAAAGAGCAATTGTGGAGGTCCACTTGCTCCAACAGTACCAACTCCTGCCTAGTTCAACAATTCACTTGCGTGCTTCAGGTTTTTACACTCGTTGGGTAACAAAAAAAAGCATGGCACCATGTTGACGCCACTTACTCCAGTGAAAACTCCACTTTCGCTTTCTCCTTTTTGGTCGATGCCAAACTTATAACAAATATATGTTGACTTCTTCATTACCATTATCATCATCCTCATTAATCTTCATCATTCACATAAATCTTCTTGACATTTAGGAACTTTTTCAAAGTATTCATTCCTTCTCATACATGCAATGTTGTTTTTCTCATTACCTACACAATCACTAATAGTTAATGATCAAAGGAAAGAACATCTCGTCCTTTTTTTTTTCTCATTTTCTCTTCTCTTGGAGCGTGGATTATCGTCTTTGCAACTCTCAAGATTAGATTCTCCCTTCTCCCTTATGTTGTTACTATTGCAACCACCTTATTAGCAGCCGCATCATTAACAACATACTCCACATCCCCTTTTTCCGAAAACTCTTTATCAAAATACCTTTCTTTAATGAATTCATGTTAGTTATCACTTTCTTTATATATTTCTATAAATCCTAATTTCATCTTGGAAATAATAATAATAATAATAATAATTTGAAAAAATCCATGTGCGTGGTAATTTTTAACCTATCGAATTCAACCATGGTATTCAACCATGGTTTTTTGTAAATGGTGGTATTTGCTCATGGTATTTGAAAAAATAAAACAAATAACAATTAATTCATGAAAATACATGGATTCGTTATTTGATTTTCTCTCATTTACTTTATTTTGTCACATTACTTTCCTATTTCTTATTTTGTTCCTTTTACAATCTAGATCAATAGTATGAGAGTAGTCTCCTTTTTGTCATTTTTGAGTGCATGTCCCCGACAAGGTCAAGGAACAAATATTTGGGTCTCAAACTAGTTTCACTTAAATACGACCACTCTTTCCAGCCCAAGCAACCTCCCATGGCAAAAGAAAAGTGACATGATTGAGCAACATGTCGTTTAAAAATGTTTCTTGAGGAAGACCTCATGCAACAGAGGAATGAGATGATGGACAACTTTACCCAAATCCTTCAATGAATGTCAATGGAAGCCAAGGAATCTTCATCAAAAAACCATTTCATAAGTTTTCTTCTCTTCAAGGTGCAAGTCAATTTTAATATCCAAACAAATGGTGCATATGCTCTAGAAAAATGGTTAAATATGATGTAAGGTTATTATTTTTTCCAAAAAAATTATGATGGAGAAAATATCACCTTCACGCTGCTCTAATAGCTTCCCCATGTCAGAGTGTGGTGGGAAGGTTGCTGGGAGAGGTACACCGCAGATAAATATATGCCATTTAGAAGACAACCCACCTAGGTAGCCTTTGTTGATTCCCTCAAGGAGGAGTTTTACCCTGTCAAAAACCATGATGACTAATACATGAAATGGGTGAATCTGCGACAAAAGAGATACTAGATAGTGTGGTAGCACACCAACATATTTCATAGCTTGAACTCAAAGTTGGGTATCAAAGGCTCTGAATGGCACATAGTTTTGAAGTACCATAATGGTTTTCATAGGTGCATTCAAACATATATGGATTTCTTGGACATCACCTCATTGGGAGACACTTATCGATATGCAGTCAAAATTGAGAAGAAATTCAAGCAGTGGAGCAAGAAGGAATTTGGGTTTGCAGATAGATGACAACAAAGGCATGTAAAATGCAACCCTAGCACAAAGAAAAAAAGACAAAGAAAAGAGAGTCAATCTCAAGAAAATAATTCTGAACCACCGACGAATAAGGGTGATGGTAAGTCTAAGAAGGACATTGTAAATTGGTGTGATTTCCACAAAATCCTCTGGTCGATTACCGATGAATGTTGTTCGAAATGGTCATTGGTGGAAAATATCAAAGAAAAAGAATCAAAACTTGATGCAGAATCTGACTCATATCACAATAAAGGGAAAGATATCAATGATGCAGAACCTACTCCTACCATCATAGCCACAACAATAAAACTAGAAGAACCAGAGGAGCATGAGGAGGGGGGGTGCATCTTCCACTCAGAGAAGTGGGTAAATGGATACCCAGTACATTTTATTGTTGACAATGGGATTCAGAAGAACCTAATCTCAACTGAGGTCATCAAGAGGTTGAAGTTGTTGAAAATGTCACACCCCCAACCATATACCATCAAATGGTTGAGTCTGGGACAATACCTTCGAGTCATCCAGTAGTGTCGCATGTCCTACGACATAAAACCTTACAAGGACGAGGTACTATGTGATATTTCCCCACTTGAAGTCTGACATTATTTTAGGACAACCATATATGTGGAAACGTCATGATGTTTACATGTCTTGAACTTGTAGTTCTATAGGGTAGCATAGGTAGTTATGACTATTTCCACTTCATTGATATCACAAAAACAATGCCACAAAGTTTATCCTATTCATGATCCAATCAGAAGCTCATTGTGACCACTACGGCCTTGGCCCAATACCTTTCTATATAGCAGAAGAAGGTCAACAAGTTTTTATAGGAGTGAAAATATATTGTTTCACCTATAGAGGTGCCTCTGCAATTCCAGTTCAATCATTTCATTGACTTATCATTCGATGCTACCTTACCTAATAGTGTAATCTACAGATTATCCCTCCCACGGAACGAGAAAATGAATTTTCATACCAAGGAATATCGTGCAACCAAATTTGTTGAAAGGATTCCACACAATTTCCAAAAATTCCATGGCATCTTGCAGAAATCTCATGCAAAGTACAAGCGATGACATGACCAACATCAGGTTCCACACAAGTTTTAGGTTGGTGATAAGGTTTGGTCACATTTGCAGAAAAAATGCCTTGGAAAACCCCATTGAAATCTTCAAACAATTCAATATGGGCCTTACACCATCACAAAGGTTCTAGGCGAGCATACTTTTCAACTAAGTATTCCCCCATCCCTTGGTTTGCACCTAGTGTTCAATGTGGAGCTCCTTTGACCATATTTTTCACCTCCATTAGACACCTTAGACGTAAGTAAGCACCTGGGCCCTACATAACTCAACTCTGATTATCTTGAGCTAGATACAATTTATTGAATCATGGATACACATATGAAAGGCACCTAGAAACAAAGCATACCACTTTACTAGGCCATCAAAGTAGGCAAGTGGCTCAGCAGGAGCCAAATCCAACATAAATTTTCCCTTGTCATAATGGAACTTGGTGCAATAACCCCGCACATAGATAGAATATTATATTTTCCATGTAATAAAGGTCAACATTAGTTAATAAGGCCTATTTAATAAATATGAACAAGTTAATGTAAGAAGACCTCATAGAAGCTTTTTCTTATAGAAATATCTTCATCTAGAATGTTCTTTAGAAGATAGAATTAGTATAAATAAGAGTAGGAGGCATGAGAAAGCTTTGTATTGTGAATTATTGTAATAGAGTGTTGCTTTGTTGAAGTTTTCCCCATAGAAGAGGAAAGTGAACATTACTCCTATTACAATAAAGGTATCATTTTGGTTTGTTATTCTCTACATTCTATTCTTGTGTTGGTAATTTCCCTTATATTTATGTTTCTTGTTAATATAACATAACAAGGTGCATACAAAGTCCTATCAAAGAACTTTCCTTGGTAGGAATTGTGGGTTAATTATTTTCCAGGGTAGATACATGTTCCAACATATTTAAACTATAGTGATTTGACGCAGACCCACCCCTTCTCTCCTAGGAGTGCTCGACCTCCTGGTCAAGGATCTTACAAAAAATAAGTTGAATCATCTTTTTGGGCCTCTGGTAGAACCTCGAACAATTTACACATGTCCATTAACTCCTTAGTCCCGGGTCCTATGGAACCTGCGGGCCCTTTCCATAGCACTCTTGGAGAAATTAAATTGGTGGGATCTAGCTCCTCTGACTAGTCTCTTCTCTCATATGACCTTGGGCTGTGACCCGAGGAAAATCCTTAAGGATCTTCAAAACTTTGTCTTCGACTTTTCTTGGCAACAAATGAAACCCTTTTCTTTGAACTTCGAACCACGAACTTACCTAATGAGATCTACAGTTATCGTCTCTGCAATGGCCAATGGTTATGATCTTTTTTGGGACTTAAAAATTAGGGAGTTTCAAATGTATTAACACTCCTTTTGCCCGAAGTACTCTATCACCAAAGTGACATAGGTGACACCATTTTTCCACACAATCGACAACTAGGATTTAGCCTCTTACCTTTTTCTCGGATGCACGCTTATGGATTTCGCGATCTAACGATGCTTGTCCCCCTCAGATCGACGGTCATCATCCACTTCGTTATTTTGCAAGTTTGGGAGTTTTGGGTCACTCCACCCTCGCATTTCACCGAAGTCCTTCACCTCCAACTTACATGGATATGCGCCACGTATTCTCCTGGATCCAATGGTCAAGATCTACTTCATCCTTTGCGACTTCGTGAAGTTTTCTCTTCCTCCACACCAGACTTTCAGAGTTCCTTCTTACGAACTCTCTGATCCATTTCCAAGTATCCTCACTGCAACCAACAACTGGGATTTCTTCACGGATTAAGGACTTCGGTGATCCCCACTCTCAGAACACTTCAAAACCTCTGAATCACGAAGTGCCGAAGGAATCCATAGATAACCTTTGTGAAACTCTCTCAAATCTTATGGTTTGGAATGATCCCACTTTCTTTTGAATGGATATTGCTCATTAATTTGTGAATATTTAAAGAACTCCTCCCTATAGAAGGATTATCGCCTCCTCTTCCTCCTGAGATTATTCTTCCTTTGATCTTTTACTTCTTAGAGGATTTCTTCGATACTTAGACGAATTTCGAATCTGTGCACGCCTTGCAATAGGTCTTCCTCCACCACTCATGTTCTTTGTGGATGATTGTGCACACCTTGCAATAGTTCTTCACACTCTTCTACAAATAAACTTAATTTACTCCTTCTAAGATTATGAGTCAAAATACTCTGCCAACGCACTCCTTGCGGACAATATGCACTCCTTGCATACAAGATCAAAGTTTCTCTCCTCAACTTCTAAGTGACAACATACTCTACCAATGCACTCCTTGCACACACAAACTTAACGTTATCTCTTATGAGCTTATGAATTGAAATAGACTCTCTCAAAACAATCCTTGCGGACTCTATGCACTCCTTGCAAATGCTCGTCGAAGAGAAACAATTGAAACTTATCTAAGTTTCATATATTCATACATTCAACATTGTAATCCATGCATACATGAAAACAAATAACAACAAAGAACATAATTTAAACATAAAGCCTACCATTCATTCATATACACACAGTAACAACAACACCAGACACTTTGGATCAATATTCTCTCTTATATTTATTCAAATGATACATACATGGCTACAACTCTAATTGGATTCAAAAACATAATATTCATCGGTCTTCTACTAAATCGTAACCTCTAAATAAAATTCAGCAACAATAATCTTAGCTATAATACTCTTTAACAGCATCATTTGGGAAACTAAAACATATATTTATACAACAGGGTTCATATATTTTTCCCTCTGACTACCTCAGAGCTTATTCTATCAAAATAAATGATTCAAACTACTAAGGCTATGTTACAATAAATGTTCAAGATAGACAGATACGAGCGAATGCTCTAGATCTGTACAACAATCTATTACATTAAAATAAATTTGATCTCCATCGATATCATGCAATTGTTCAACCTCCAAACATTTAATATCTCATTTAATTGTGATCCATTCAAAAATATTTATAGGATACATCATCTTTTAAAATTCAAAATTATTCCAAAAGGCGTGCTAGGAGTTGAGATGTCTTCCACGCATGCTCTGATGATGATGCTCCTGCATCCTACTCCTCTAGCTAAAAATTCATGGAATCCTTCATTGACTTTCCATTATTATCAATATTTTCTTCATTTACCCAACTGACATCTTCTATTAGGTGTCCTTTTCACTTTAAAAAATACTCAAAATAAGTCTTTCTCCCGGTCTCCTTACCAATCCTCTGATCTATGATCTTCTCCATCTGTGGATTTTCGGCTAATGCATTTGCTTCTCCCACTGAATATCTTTCTGATCTTCTGAGGCTCTAGTGCGATGTTCTGTATAAGGATACAAGTCTGAAATGTTGAATATGGGCAATATACCCACATCTTCTGGTAGCTCTATCTCATAAGCATTGGCACCAAATTTTCTTAGGATCTTGCATGGTCCTATCTTCTTCAGCTTCAATCTATTATATGTTCCCCTTGGGAAACTTTCCTTCCTGATATGTTCTAAGACTTGATCTCCCACTTCAAATTCAAGTTCTCTTCTATGCTAATAAACTTGGCATTTATATTATTTGTTGTTGTTCTGCAACTTCTCTTTGATCTCATTATGAAGATTCTACATTTTTGCAACGAAGTCTTTTGCTCCAACACTTCTGGATTAATTCTTCTCCATATTTGTTAACTCCGATTCTCTTCTTGGACTCATCCGATATACTAATTGGAATGGACTATTCCCTGTACTTTTGTTTTGTGAGTCATTATATGCATACTCTGCTTGTGAAAGAATTTGATCCCGGTGCTATGATGTTTAGTGACCAGACTCCTAAGCAAATTTCCTAAACTATGACTTACCACCTCGGTATATCCATCTATTTGAGGGTGATATGTTGAACTAAAATACAGTTTTGTCCCCATATTCTTCCACAATGTCCTCCAGAAACGACCAATAAATTTAGTGTCTCTGCCTGAGACAATACTCTTAGGTAACCCATGAAGTCTCACAAATTCCTTGAAAAATAAATTTGTAATGTGTGTTGCATCATTAGTTTTCTGGCATGGGATAAAGTGTGCCATCTTTGAGAATCTATCAATTACCAAAAATATGGAATCACTTTGTCTTTGTGTTCTTGGCAATCCCAACACAAAATCCATGATTATTGCATCTCAAGGCCTATCTCGAATAGGAAATGGTTGATACAATCAAATGTTTTGTCTCTTTCCTTTTTCATACTTGAAAATCTTACACTTGTCCACAAATTTCTTCACCTCTTACCTCATACTTGGCCAATAGTATGAACTATTCAACTGTGCAAATGTCTTTTCATGGAAAAAATGTCCTGCTAGACCTCCACTATGTTTTTCCTTTAGAATATTTTTTTTCATCGAGCACTTTGGTATGCAAAACTGACAACCTTTAAACAACAATCCATCTTGAATCAGATACTATTTCCACTATCTTTTGTCTCTGAGAACAATATTTTCACATGATTCATATGCTTCTTTAAAATTTGGATCCTTACAATACATCTGCTTAAGATGCTCAAACCCTAAGGTTTTCACTTGAATTTTCTATAGAATCAGACATCTCCTCCTCAATGCATCAACAAATTTGTTAGCATTACCAGAAATATGTTTAATGAAAAAAGTGAAATATTTCATAAACTCTATCCACTTAGCATGTCATTGATTTAACTCCTCATGTCTCGTTATGAATTGTAAATACTGATTATCGCTATACAAAAAAAACTCTTTTGGAACAACGCAGTTCCTCCATTTCTTCAAGGATTGAATTATGGCATAAAAGTATTTATCATATGTGGAGTAATTTATCTTAGTGTCATTCAGTTTCTCACTGAAATATGCAACATGCCTATTATCTTGACTCAAGACCACTCCAATTTCAACTCCACTAGCATCACATCTCACTTGAAATGTCTTCCCGAAATCTAGCAAGACCAGAATCGGTTGTTCTGTTATCTTTTCCTTCAATATCCTGAAACTTTTCTTGGCTTATTCTGTCCACTTAAAATAATTTTGTCTCTTCTTCACCATATCCATCATTGGTGCACAAATTGCACTGAAATTTCTAATGAACTTCCTATAGAAACTTGATAATCCATGGAAGCTTCTCACCTCAAATATGCTCCTTCGCGATGGCCATTATTTGATTGCTCTTACCCTCTCTGGATCCATCTTCAATTCATTTGAAGAGTTCAAAAAATCCAAGTAAATGAGTTTGTTCTTCATAAAAGAGGATTTCTTCAGATTTATCAACAACTTCCCCTGTTGTAATATCCTCGTTACTAATGTCATATGTCTCAAATGCTCTTCTTTAGTTTTACTGAAGACTAATATATCATACAGATATACAATCACAATATTACGAATGCAATATTTCAATTCCTCATTCATCAACCTTATAAAATTAATTGGGGCATTTTTCAAGCCAAATGGCATAACAAGCCACTCATGCAACCCTTCGTTTGTTTTGAAGTTTGTTTTCCAATGATCACCTTCTCTCATCCTTATCTGTTGATATCCACTCTTCAGATATATATTTTAAAAATAATTTTCTCCACTCAAGCAATCCATTAAGTCATCCATCTTTGGAAAAGGAAATTTGTACCTAATGGTGATCTTGTTTATTTCTCTTGATTATGTACACATTCTCCATCCTCCATCCTTTTTCGAACTCAACACCATTGTCACTGCACATGAACTCAATCTTTCTCTGACCAAACCCTTGTCCATCAAATCATGGACTTGTATTTTTACCTCCTCGTTCTCTTGAGGTGTTAATCTATATGTTGATTTATTCAACAGACTTGCTCCTGGTATTATATCAATGTGATGTATGATACTCATGATGGGTGGTAATGAGCTGGGTAAATCATCAACTACCATGTCAAAAAACTTCTCCAACATCTCTTAAACTTCTTTAGGAAGATCATCCATATAAGTACTTGTAAGTACAACTCTGGGTTTCCTCAATCCAACAAATTGCACCTCCTGTTCCTTCTTTAATTCCTTCAAGAGTTCCTTCCCACTCATGAGAAGTATACTTGTGTTGGCTTCTTCCTTTAGTTTATTCTCATCTTTTCGCAGTAACATGTGTGTCCTACCATTCTTCTCCAAAGTACAAGTACTTTTACTCCCATCATGAATGACATTCCTATCATACTTTCGTGGTCTCCCCAACAAAACATGGCATACAACCATGGGAATTACATCACACAAAATCTCATCTCTATATCCTCCTATCTTAAATTCAACTAGGCATTGTTTATTTTCCATTACCTTGTATCCTTTTTGCAACCATGAGACTCTATATAGACTCGGATGTCCAGTTGTCTGCAACTCGAATTTATCCACCATCTATGTGGATACTAAGTTATCATTTCTCCAACTATCAATTATCACTTTCCATAGTCCATCTTTAGTCTTGTAAGAAGTTCTGAACAAACTGTTCCTCTGCACTGCTTTTTCAAACTATGGCTCTCGCTTCAAGAGAACCTTTTTCATCATCAAATATTTCCCCTGTTCTGCACCTTCTTCTTCAACATTCCTCTTCTGCACTTCCTAAATCTGAGCTTCACCTCCTCCTTCTTTCTTTCTCACGGGCCATTTCCAAGACATGTGTCATTTCTTTCCATAGGCATAACACTTTGCCTCTCCTCCTCTGCCTCCTCCTCTTCCTTGAGGAAAATAATTTATTCCACTATACTATATCCCTCAGGAACTTCCTCCTCTTTCTGAGCGATTGTGCGGTTTTTCACTCTCACCCTTGGGATTTTGTGCCTTATCATGGGTAATTCCCTTACCTTTGTTTAGACTCCTTCTTGTTCTTTGTTGGCTCTATTTTTTGGCCAAATTCTCTTCTGCCTTTAGTGCAATCTGATAACCATCCTCCACTGTCCTCACTATCATCATGATGATTTTGTCCTAGATTTCATATCTCAGGCCATTTATATACCTGACAATCTTTTCATCATCTTTCTCTTTCTATCCATCCCTGATGTTTAGTTTGTAAAACTCCTTTGTATACTATTTTACTATCATTCCCTTATGTCTTAGGTTTTGAAACTTCTTGAACATATTTATATGATACTACTTGGGTATGAATTTAGCCTTCAACTTTGCTACCATTATGTCTGAATTTTTGATCTTTTGTTTTCCTTGCGTATTTTTTTAGCCTTCAATTCATACCACCATAGCACTGCATGTCCTTTTAATCTGGTGACAACGTGTTTCACCGTCTTCTCATCATCAACATATTCATAGTCAAAGTACTTGTCCATTGATCTTATCCAATCCAATAATTCTTCAGTATTTAAATTTCCATCATACATCAAGATTTCTGTCTTTTCTCTATCTCCAAACTTAACAACCTCTTTTAGCAAGCATTCCCCTACAAAATCTTCTCCTACAACTTCTTCAATTTCTCTTTCTTCCCTCTTAGCATCACTGACGTCTCCAACATCATGAGCTCGTCTTTGTGTTGTTCCCATAGCATCAAACCTTGCACGAAGTTCTCTCATCTCCCTTTCCACATCTCGATTTGCTACAGGTGGCTCTGCATGTCTTCTAGGTGGCATTGTACTAACCTTTTCTTCACATGAAGAGCACAATTTGAGCTCTGGTACCACTTGTAATAGACCCGCCCTTCCCTCCTAGGTTTTTCTTGACCTGCTGGTCAAATATATTCAAAACACTAAGTCGAATTGGCTTTTCGGGCATTTGGTAGACCCTGGACCAATTTACACAGGTCCCTTAACTCCTTAGGCCAAGGTCCTATCTAAATCATCGACCCTTTCCCTGACACTCCTGGAGAAATTAAATTGGTGGGCGCTAGCTCCTCTGGCTAGGATATTCTATCATATGACCTCGGGCTGTGACCCGGGGAAAATACTTAAGGCGCTTCACAACTTCGGCTTCGATTGTTCTTGGAAACAGCTGCAACCCTTTTCTCTAGACTCTGAACCATGAACTTACCTAACAATATCTATGGTTCTCATCTCTCTAATGACCAATGGTTATGATATGTTTCAGGACTTCACCGTTCAGGAGTTTCAAATGTATTAACACTCCTTTTCCTGGAAGTACTATATCATCGAAGTGGTAGAGGTGACACCATGTGTCCACAAAATTGACAACTAGGATTTAGACTCTTAGATTTTTCTTGGATGCATGCTTCTGGATCCTACGATCTGACTATGCGTTTCCCCCTCATATGGACGGTCAAAATCCACTTCATTATTTAGTGAATTTGGGGGTTTTGTCTCACTCCTCCCTCACTTTTAAGAAAAGTGCTTCTCCTTCGACGTAGGAGGATCTATGCCATGTATTCTCTTGGATCCAACAGTCGATATCTAATTCGTCCTTTGCAACTTCATGAAGTTTTCTCTTGCTCCACACAAGACTTCGGGGGTTCTTTCTCACAAACTCTCTGATCCTCTTCCACGTATCCTTGCTACGACCAACGACTGGGATTTATTCACGGCTTGAGGACTTTGATGATCCCCACTCTCAAAAAAATTCAAAACCTATGAATCAGAAAGTGCTGAAGGACTCCACGGGCAACCTCTGTGCAACTCTCCTAGATCCGATGATCTTTAACGATATCGCTTCCTTCTGAATGGATATTTCTCGTTAATTTGTGAATATTTAAAGAACTCCTCTCTACTGAAGGATTCACGACCTCTCTTCCTCATGATCTTGTTCATCCTTTGAAATTTTACTCCTTAGATCACTTCTTCGACACTTAGTCAAATTTAAACTCTGTGCACGCCTTGCAATAGGTCTTCCTCCACCACTCAACTTCTTTGTGGATGATTGTGCACACCTTGAAACAATTCTTTACACTCTTCTACAAATAAACTTAAGTTACTCCTTCTAAGCTTCTGAGTCAAAATATTCTATCAACACACCCCTTGTGGACAATATGCACTCCTTCCATACAAGCTCAAAGTTTCTCTCCTCAACTTCCGAGTCATAAAATACTCTACCAATGCACACCTTGTGGACCCTTATGCACTCCTTGCCTACACAAACTTAACGTTATCTCTTCTGAGATTATGAATAGAAATAGAATCTATCAACACACACCTTGTGGACTGTATGCACTCCTTTCACATGCTCATAGAAGAGAAACAATTGAAACTTATCTAAGTTTCACAGATTCATACATTCAACAGTGTAATCCATGCATACATGAGAACACATAATAACAAAGAACATAATTTAAAGAGAGAACCTACGATTCATTCAGATAGACATAGCAATAACAACACCAAACAATTTGGATCAATATTCTTTATTATATTCATTCAAATGCTATATACATGGCTACAACTCTAATAGGAATCAACAACTTAACATTCATCAATCTTCTACTAAATTGCAACCTCTAACTAAAATTCGGTAGCAATAATATTAGCTACAATATTCTTCAACAACCTTATTTGGGAAACCAAAACACATATTTATACAAGAGGGATCACATAGTTTTCCCTCCAACTACCTCAGAGCTTATCCTATCGAAATAAACTCTTTCAACTACTAAGTCTATGTTACAATAAATGATCGAGATAGAAATATAAGAGTGAATGCTCTAGATATTTACAACAATATATTACATTAAAATAAATGTGATCTTCATCGATCTCATGCAATTGTTCAACCTCCAAAAATTCAAGATCTTCTTTAATTGTGATCCATTCAAAAAGATTTACAGGATACACCATCTTTTAAAAATCAAAATTATTCCAAAAGGTGTGTTAGGCACTGATTTGTCTTACACGTGGGCTTTGATGATGATGCTCCTGCATAATTATATGTCATTCAATGCCTAAATACGTAGTTGGGGAAGCATACACGGAATAAATACACGATGTTTTTAAAATCACATTGCTGGACACCCTTGTAACCCCTTCGAGTCGTACTACATAAGGAAAGACATTTATATCGAAATTTTCTTCCAATTACCTATGGTATATCAAGATCCCCCCTTGGTATCCTGAAACCAACCATAGATCAACCAATTGGACGTCTAACTGCTACATTTCCACTAAGAAAAACATTCAGAAAGATACTCTATATTACGTAGGTAATCAGGTAGTATGACTAAGGGTATGGTCTAGCCTCCTTAGTTGGTTCCCTGAGATATCCATCCAAGTACTAATATTTGACCCCAAACATATATCAAAGATCTATAGCATAGGGAAAACCCTTGTCTCTAGGCACCTTCAAAACCCTAACCCTTTGGACATAAACATAACAGAAAAGAAATAGACAAGATCTATTGCATTGCAACCTTTACTTCTACATTCGAATTAAAAAATTACCACACATTTTTTTCTTATTGAGAATTTGGGCATTTCGACACTACGATGTAATTGAGATCTCAGTATAACTCCATAAGAGTGAAAAAAAGACCATGGGGCCTACCAACACCCTTATTTGAGAAATTTCTCATTGGATTCCCCTTTTCATATTAATCATTTTGATACCTATCATTTTTAACCTTTTTTTACCTTCATGCATCTTTATTTGAGACCTATCTCATTGGATTCCATTTTTTGTCTTGATCATTTTGATACGTATCATTTTTAACCTGGCATTTTACCTTCCACACCCTTATTTCACACCTATCTAATTGGAATCTCATTTTTTCCTTGGTCGTTTTGATACCTCTCATTTTTAACCATTTTTTAACCCCGTGGACCCATATTGTTCTCAAAATCCTTATTTCCCACTTATGCCATTGGTCTCCTCTCACTTCCTTGATCATCGTGGTATATATCACTTCTCTTATTTCTTGTATTTGGACCCACCCGTGACCCCCTCATGGCCCCAGCCCACCAAGAAGAAACCAATCAGAAATTGAATACTAACCTTATTGCCCTTCAAGCCTAAGTAAACAAGGACATTCTGGCCATTCATGCAAAAATGGATCACATCCAAGCCCAACTTGGTAGCCACATTGTTGAACGTCCTTCTACTCTCAATAAATTAATGAAAAAATTACAATGTTCATCTTCCTCCAACCCACCTCTCTATAATAAATGTGTTGACTCCAACCAACCTCTTTGCTCACATTCAACCTCCCTACCTCATGACCCCCATCTCCCTAGACTCAAGGTCAATATATTTGATGGATCAGATCCACAATATTGGATTACTTATATGGAACATTATTTATCCTTGCATGGTATCACTAATGAGTTAATGAAGCTCCATTA
Source organism: Picea glauca (assembly GCA_000966675.3). Taxonomy (NCBI): domain Eukaryota; kingdom Viridiplantae; phylum Streptophyta; class Pinopsida; order Pinales; family Pinaceae; genus Picea; species Picea glauca. The sequence continues at coordinate 15,278 of JZKD02S0343870.1, forward strand.
TGGAATTCTATATTTGGATCCAGAAATATGCCAATGGTGGAAATGGTGTCGCAATGCATGCCAAGGGTATGTTTCTTGGTCATATTTTGTTGCAAAGTTGTATGAAGGATTTGACATGCACACCCACAATTTACAACATCTAACCAATTTGAAATAGTCTGGAACAAAAAAATATTTTATTGTTTCCATTGAGCACTTGGATTTCTAAATGGAGGGCATGCTAGATTCTTTCTTCAGAAAATTCTTTATCAATGGCATCAAGGATAAAAATCACTCCTAGGTCATCATGGCTCACCCTTAGACTTGGTTGGAATCCACTAAGAGTGTCAAGGAGGAACAATTGGTTACCTTGGCCTAGAGAAAAAAAGTCACCTTTGTCCCCCGCCCAAAACACAACACCCCTGCCCTTCAGGCCACTCCTCTCAAGCTCCACAAGTTAACATGGGAATAAATTATTGAATCCAAACTCAAGAGATTTTACTACAATTGTGATGATAAATACTTTCCAAAGAACAAGTGTAAAGAAAAGAAACCTTTTATTGCCATTTCTGAGGATATTTTTGATGAATATGTTGATGTTTCACCTAAAACATTGCTACCCCCAACCGATGATATTACACCACCTTCTAAGCCTCTCGAAGTTGAAACACTTATTTATCTACACAATCTCACTGGTTTTTCTTCTCCTCAAACCTTCAAATTGATTGGTTACATTAAGAACTGAAAATTCATAATTCTAGTTGACAATGGAAGAATTCATAATTTTATTCATCACCACCTTTCCCAAGAAGTTAATTGCTATATATCTGATGTTAACAATTTTCTAATCGGGATTGCCAATGGTTGTTCCATGAAATGTGGATGGCATTGTGAAAATGTGTGCTTACAAATTGATCAGTGTAACCTGAAATCACACATGTTTTCTATTAACATGGGTGGTTGTGAAATTGTGTTTCGTGCAAAATTGTTATGCACCCTAGGACTCATAATCATGGATTTTAAGGAGATAACCATTATATTCCAACACGGAGGACAACCATATAAATTGAAAGGAATTACCGCATGATCTCTTGAGACACCCCCGGTACACCCCAACCTTCAAGCTATCATTTCACACCATCACACTATTTTCTAAACCCCCCAGGGCTTCCCCCCTCCGATGACAACCATGATCATTCCATTCCTTTAACACTGGGTAGTATTCCTCCCAATGTTAGCCCTTATTGTCATTCATTTTCTCAGAAACAAATTGAGAAAATTTTCCATGAAGTGTTACAAGTTGGTGTTTTCCATCCCAGTACCAAGCCATGTTCTTCACCTATTCTCATGGTCCTCAAGGAGGAAAGTATAGAGCATGTTTTTCTGATTTGCGTTCCCTCAAAAAAATTACCATCAAGGATAAATTCCCTATTCCCATCATAGATGACCTTATGGATGAACTCAATGGGGCTCAATACTTTACCAAACTCTACCTTTTTTCTGGCTACCACTAGATACTATGATGGAGGAATACATCCCCAAGATGAAATTTTGCACTCATGAGGGCCACTATGAGTTCTTGTTCATGCCCTTTGGTCTTTGTACCTCCACTTTTCAAAGTCTCACGAATCATGTATTTTATCCTTTCCTCCATCACTTTGTGTTAGTTTTCTTTTATATGATATTGTCATCTATAGTAAAACATGGCTATCCCATCTCACCCATGTAGATAAAGTTCTACATCTCCTCTACAAGATAATTTTTTTTTCTCAAACAATCTAAATGTGATTTTGGCATATCTAAAGTTGAGTGCCAAGGTCATATTGTTGGCAAGGATGGTTTAAGGGTGGATCCTAAGAAAATTGAAGCTATGCAAAATTAGCCTCACCCTAAAACTATTAAATATTTGTGTGGTTTCCTCAGTTTAATGGGATATTATTGCAATTTTTTTCAAAGTTATGGTAAAATTGTGGGCCCCCTAAAAACTCTCATTAAAAATAATTCCTTCAATTAGATTCCAGTAGTAGAACAATCCCTCCCAACCTTGAAGGAAGCTATGCTCACTACTCTTGTACAGGCCCTACCTTATTTCACTGAGACCTTTGTTCTGGAATATGATGCATCCGGAAGAGAAATCGGGGCAGTCCTCATGTAAGATGAACACCCTTTGCATTTCACCAGTAAATAGTTGTTAGAGCGACATTTGGGCCAATCGATATATGAAAAACAAATGATGAATATTTTTCATGCAGTGGATCTATGACATCCTTACCTATTGGTATAATGCTTCCAAATTAGAATGGACCATCAAATCCTCAAATACTTCCTGGAACAACGCATTTCATCCCCAGAGAAAAACAAATGGGTGACCAAGCTGTTTGGATATGATTAATCTATCATTTATAAAAGGGTAAATACAATGTGGTGGCTCATGGTATTTCCCAGAAACATGAAGAAGAAGGGTCCCTCTTCTTCCTCTTATTCATTGTTGTCAACTAGATTCAGGTTGTTCGCCAAGAATGGTTGCATGACCCAAAAATCTCCATTCTCATCCAAAAATTGCAACATGATGTTGAAGCTACTCCAGGGTACTCTTGGCATAATCAAGAGTTTCTCTATAAAGTTATCCTATATTTAAAAAAGGAATTGGCCCTTCAATCCAAGGTTCTCTTTGAGTTTCATGCTTCTCCTACTATAGAGCATTCAGGTTTTACCAAAACTTATGAATGAGTTATATGCGCTTTCTTCTGGGACATTATGAAATATGATGTCCACACATTTGTGTAATAATGTCATATAGGTTAAAGCAATAATGGAAATACCGTCAAAATTCCTGGCGCACTCCAACCACTTCTGATTCCACCCACTATTTGGAGGGATATTTGTATGGATTTCATTGTGAGATTACCTTAATCAGGAAATAATTCAATCATCGTAGTGGTAGTGGATTGTCTCTCCAAATAGGATCATTTATATGCTATTCAACACCAATTAACATTATCTATAGTGTCTCAATTTTTATGGATAATATCTTGAAAATCCATGCAATTCCTCATTCTATTGTTTTTTATTGTGATCGAACTTTTACAAGAACTTTCTGGAAATAATTATTTAGGCTTCAGGGAACGCGATTTCAACTTAGTACAACCTATCATCCGTGGGCAGATGTCCAAATAGAAGTGGTCAACAAGTGTATAGAAACATGATTGAAGTGTTTTGCATCTAACTAACAAAACTAGTGGGTTAAGTGGTTACCCTTAGCTATATGGGGGTACAACACCTCTTACCATATGACCACTCATATGACTCCCTTTGAAGTAGTCTATGAACGTAACCCATCGTTAGTTTTCCCATATGTGTCCATCGTCTCCAAGGTTCAGGAGGTTGACCGCAATCTTACATCCTACATGACCATTCTTCGTACTCTTAAAGAAAATTTGGTTATGTCTTAGAACCGAATGAAGCAACAAGAATATTAGGCTTTCTCTAAATGTCAATTTGTTGAAGGCGACCAAGCTTTTCTCTATGTACAACCATACCGACATAATTTTCTGAAATATTAGCAGTTTCAGAAACTTGCCCCCAAATTTTATGGTCCATATATTGTTCTCAAACATGTGGGACCAATAGCCTATCCTTTATATTTTCCCAAAAACTCCAAGCTACATCATGTATTTCATGTCTCCTTCCTAAAGAAAGTGATTGGAACCAAGTGTCATGCTCAGACTAGTCCACCATAGTTTAATGAAGAATGTTCCATTTGGTTTTGTCCACTAGTCATATTGGACCAAGGAGAGTGTCACCTCCATTAACGCACCATCCAAGAAGTCTTAGTTCAATGGAAGGATACTCCACCAGAAGATGCCACCTCGGAGTTGGCTACTATTATGTAGAAATTTCCTCATCTTAAGCATTGAGGAGAAGGATCTTTTTAAGGGGGGGGATATGTTGGGGACCTAACCTCTCTAACCACTCCAATAGATAGAATAATTCATTTTTCATGTATTAAATAATGCCATTAGTTAATAATGCCTATTTAATAAATATGAACAAGTCAATCTAAGAAAACCTAATAGAAGATTGCACTTCTAGAAATATCTTCATCCATAATGTTCTTTAGAAGATAGAATTACTATAAATAAGAGTAGGAGGCATACAAAACCTTTTTCCTGTAAATTATTTTAATAGAGCATTGCTTTGTTTGAGTTTCCCCCCTCGAAGAGGCCAGTGAATATTGCTCCCATTCCAGTAAACGTATCATTTTGGTGTGCTATTCTCTACATTATGTTCTTCTTTTGGTGATTTATGTCATATTCCTATTTTTTATTAATATCTCATAATCAAGTGAATACCTGGGGACCATTGCTTCCTAAGGGGGGATAACTCATCCAAGTGGAAATCGTTGACCATCAACCTCTTCCACCGAATCACCACGGTAATTTTTTCTTTTTACCATCGAGAATATATACCCATGGTATTTGGTAGGATAATAATAATAATAATAATAATAATAAGTGGATAAAATCCATGTGTGTGTTTTTTTTAAACCGTGGAATTCATCCTTGGTTTTTTGTAAACCATGGTATTTAAAAATTAAAACAAATAAAAATTAATTAATGAAAATCCATGACTCCTACGAGGCACCCCATAACTAATATATATACGAGCCTCTAATTTTTAAAGGACATCATTCCAATCATGATGTAGTTCTAAATATCTTCCATTTAATAATTTTTTTTTTTTTTTTTGCATTTACATTATTTTGTCACATTACTTGCTTATTTTCCATTTCATTCCTTTTACAATATGGATCATGTCTTCTTCAATTTTCCCTTTATAACTATCTTCCTCATTACCCGTGAATTTATATTTTTCTTATGCTACAATGTATCTTCGACACTTTGAAAATGTTCCCTTCACCTTCTCCGACATCATCTCCACTTACTTTCACCATTTTCCTATAACACGTGGACACTTTGTCTTCTGGACAACACATATTTTCATCTATTTCTTGCATGACCTTCTCTCCTTTACATGTAGAGATAGGGATGCTACTATATTTATCAAAGGAAACATTAAACATCATGACATTATAACTCATTGTATCTTTTAGTGAATTGTTACTCCTACCAACATATTTGACAAATTATTTTTCCTATTGCACACTTTTCTGACATTATTTATTTTCACATCCATTCTTGCATACCCTACATTCTCCTTGTTTTAGCCTTGAAACTTAATTTTAATATACAATATTTTTCCTTACTTTCTCTTCATTCAATGTATTTCCTTCTTAGGTAGTTTCCTCATCATACTTTGGATTTAAAATCCAATCTTCTAGGAAGGAAATTTCTTCTTCAGATCCCATTTTCTTGTTCTTTCTCTTACGAATTTAAGAAAATAAAATTTCCTTGGATTTTGTTGGATGAAAATGTCAATTTCCAAATTATTCTCCACTTAGAATTCTTGAATTTTTGTTTTCTTCTTGCTTGTTTCTCACCAATGTCAATATATTATCATTAATAAATAGAACATTGAATATTTTGGATTGATCTTCCTCTTATCTTGGCTTGTTTCTCACCAGCTTTATGTCTTATTTACACACAACCATAGCCTAGTGGTATTCAAACTACTTCACCTATTTTCTATTTCGAATCAAATCCTCCTCCAACATTTTGTTCTCATCATATGCTACTTACAATCCTTTCTCTTCCAAATACCAACTTACTTTCTTACTTAGGCCACTATCTGTATAATTTTGCAACTTGTAGATTTTTTGTTTTCTTCATTTTTGCTGCCAAATTAATAGCGTTCACAACCTCTCCATATGCCTTAATTTTTTCTTTTATTCTAGTCACTTCCTTATCTATGTCTTTGTGCTCTTTATGTGTGCAATCCAACACATGAACTACTATGTTTTCTTGCATTCTACATACAAGTTTTTCCTAATCCCCTTGTAGGTTTGCTACTATAGTTATCTCCAAATCATCATCATATATATCATATTCATATACATGATCATCTTCTTTTGGAAAATATTTATGTTCACCATATTTAATAATTTCATCACCAAAACAACTTGCTTCATCTACTTCTGTAAAATTTAATTTTTTTTTTCCCTATCATCTTGATTTTCATATTTAATCCCTTTCCCTTCTCTTATACTGATTATAAGAAACCTCGACATTTCCTCAATGTATCCATCATATTTAATCTCATGTTTTTTATCCTCCATGCTAGTTTATACACCTGCACATTCATAAACAACCAAATTATCAGATAAAATATGGATCTATATATAGTCCTTCTTAATTTCTTTTATTGTATATTTAATAGCTTCATCAACCAATTCAATGGTTTCCTCCTTCTCCATATCTCCTACCACCAAAATGGTAGTATGACCATCCTCTTTATCATGTCTATCACCACTATGACCTTTGGCGCAGACCTCCTTCTCTCCAAAGGGCTACGCAACCTCCCGGTCTTGGATTGTTTGAAAACATTGAGTCAGAGCGACTCCTTGGGTTCCCACGGGCACCTGAAATAACTCTACCCCCCCACACACACAGGACTCCTCAAAAGTGACCATGTCTATGACCGGGGGTCTATTTCTTCGCAGTTCAGACTTCGGGGATATCCCGAATCCGTCCCTTAGCTCCTCCCAAAACACCTTCCTCCGAGGTTTCGATCTTCTGCCACCCGTCTTCTTAGATTAGCTGGCCCCACAAGGGATTGAGTTTCATGACTTCGTGAAACTATAAGACTTACATACACAGCCTCCAAACCTCTGATTCTTGAAATCCCTGATCCATCACCACGTACTCCTTTGTGATCAACAATTAGAATTGATTCATGACTTGAGACTTCGCGATTCTCCTTCGTCAAGTTCCAAATTTGTCCACTTTAAATTATTGAAGTGCTTCCAATGCTAACCTCCTCAGATTTACTCCCTCAAATCCCTCTGTTAATCTCTTCGACACTTAGTCGAATTCTTGGTCCTTGCACACCTTGCAATATACTTTTACCCACAAATTAGCTTCTCCTTGTGGATGAATTTTTTCTCCTTGCGACTATCCTCCAACCACTTTCTGCCTCTCGTGACTGAAATCACTCTATCCTTCTTGAGATTTTGACTTTGAAAACTCTATCACAGACTCCTTGTAGACATTAATGCACTCCTTTTAGAATTGAGGGTTCACTATCTCTTATGAGCTTTCGAGTGGAACCAAACCTGGTCATGCACTCCTTGCAGGCGTCAATGCACACCCTGCACTCTCTCACTAAAGAGAAACAATTGAAACTTGTCTACCCCTCATAAAGACTCATACATTTAACAAAGTAAATGCAATCACAGATTCAAGAACAAAAATAACATAGAATTCAAAAATAACAGAAACTCTACCATTCATTCAGATAGACACATAACTAGAACACATTTGGGACAATATATCTCTATTATATTCATTCAAATGAAACTACACACATTTTTCTTCACCATTCCTTAACTTATACAAGGTAGATTCAATTACTGCTTGACTGACAATAATAGAAGGTTTTATACAAAGAGGTGCTCTACGAGCATTCCCTCCAACTAATTTTATGCTATCTAATCAAAATTGAATGCTATCAACTACTTAATACCTATTACAATAAATATTTCATCAGACAAATGAGGGCACAAGCTCCAAATCTGCACTGCGATCCGATTCATAAAACAAATACATTCCCCCCATCAAATTTACATGATGTCTCAACCTTCGAACATCTAAAGACATTTATAACTCAAAAAGTTGGTCAGATGCTACATTAATACATTGATCTTTTGAAATTATAAATGTTTCAAAATATGTGTGCTAGTGCACCCAACTGTCTTCCATGCTCCTTCTTAGTTGGAGATGCTCCTGCATCATACTCCTTTGGCTAAAGCATTCATGGACTCTTGTCCATGAGCTCCTGCACCAATATTCCATGCTTCTGGATCTCTGCTTCATTGACCCAACTGGCATCTTCCACTAGTCATCCTTTCAACTTCACCAAGTACTGAAAATACATCTTCCTTTTGGTCTTTTTACCAACACTTTGATCTATGATCTTTTCCATCTACAACTTGTCTTCTATAGGCATATGTTTCTCCCACTGGACACTCTCTTCATCTTCAAATCCTTCGATTCCATATTCCCTATAAGGATACAGGTTTGCAATGTTGAATATGGGAAATATGCCCACATCTTCTGGCAGTTCTAAATCATAATCATTCTTTCCAAACCTCCTCAAGATTTTACATGGCCCTATATTTTTCAAATTGAGTTTATTGTATGTCCCTCTCGGGAATATTTCTTTCCTCATATGTGCTAGAATTTGATCTTTAACTTAAAATTCAATATTTCTCCTGTGTTGATCAACTCTGCGCTTGTATTCTCTACTGCTCTTCTTCAACTGCTCCTTGATCTTCTTGTGAAGTTCCTGCATTTCTGTAGTGAATTATTCTACTCCTGTTCTCCTGAATTCTCTCTACTTCAGATCTCTCAATTATGAAAAACCCATCGGATTCATCCCATAAATGATTTGAAATGGAATCGCACTATTTCTCCTATTCACCGAGTCATTATATGCAAACTTGTATTGTTCTAGGATTTGATCCCACTGACTATGGTGTTCAGTGACCAAACTCCTCAACAAATCTCCTAGGCTTCTATTCACCACCTCAGTCTATCCATCTGTCTATGGATGATATGCAGAACTAAAAGATAATTTTGTCCTCAACGTTTTCCATAACGTCCTCTAGAAATGACCAACAAACTCGGTATCCCTATCTGAAACTATGCTCCTAGGAAATCCATGGAGTCTTACAACCTCTTTGAAATTTTTTTTTGCAACATGCGTTTCATCCCTCGTCTTCTGACATGGAGTAAAGTGTGCCATCTTCAAAAACCTATCGACCACCACAAATATGGAATCGCTTCCTCTCTGTGTTCTTGGCAATACCAACACAAAATCCATGCTTATTGCATCCCAAGGCCTCTCTATAATAGGCAATGGCTGATACAAACCAGTGTTTTGTTTCCTCCCCTTGGCATACTGAAAAATTTTGCAATTGTTCACAAATTTCTTCACCTCTTCTCTCATTCCTGACCAATAATATGTACTAGCTAATTGGGCAAATGATTTGTCATGGATGAAGTTTCTGGGTAGACCTCCACTATGCTTTTCCTTCAGCAAGTTCTCCCTCACCGAGCATCTTGGTATGAACAACTAGCATCCTTTGAACAACAACCCATCCTAAATCATATATTCGACCCACTGGCTTCTTTTGTTGAGTACAGGATTCACACATGCTTCATATGCTTCTCCAAAATCTGGATCACTAGGATACATTTACTTAAGGTGATCAAACCCCAAGATCTTCACCTGAAATTCATGCAAAATTAAAATCATCTTTCTCAATGCATCAACAACCTTGTTAGCATTTCTAGAAATATGTTTAATGAGAAAAGTGAATTTTTGCATAAACTCTACCCATTTGGCATGTCTCTAGTTTAACTTCTCTTTTCTACTTATGAATTGCAAAGTGTGATTGTCACTATCAAAACAAATTCCTTGGGCACAAGATAATGCCTCCATTTCTTCAAAGCTTGGATTATGGCATAGAAATATTTGTCATATGTGGAGTACTTCCTTTTAGCTTCGTTTAGCTTCTCACTAAAATATGCAACATGTATGTTCTCTTGACTCAAGACCTCTACAATTGCAACTCCACTCGTGTCATATCTTACCTGAAATGTCTTTCTAAAATTTGGTAAAACCAGAATCGGTTGTTTAGTTATTTTCTCCTTCAATATGTTGAATCTCTTCTAAGCCTCCTTTATCCATTTGAAATACTTGTGTCTTTTCTTCATTGTATCCATCATTTGAGCACTAATCTCGCTAAAATTTCTAATGAACTTCCGATAGAATCTTTCTAATCCATGGAAGATTCTCACCTCAAAGATGTTCTTCAGTGGCGACCATTCTCTGATTGCTTTCACATTCTTGGGATCCATCTTCAACTCATTTGAAGAAATCACAAAACCCAAATATATGAGTTATGTCTTAATGAAGGAGGACTTCTTCAGATTAATCAACAACTTCTCTTGCTCCAACCTCCTCATAACCAATGTTAAATGTCTTAAGTGATCCCCTTTAGTCTTGCTAAATACTAGTCTATCATCCAGATATACAATGACAGATTTACCATTGAAATCCTTCAATACTTCATTCATTAGCCTCATAAAATTACTCGACACATTTTTTAAGACAAACGACAAAAGAAGCCATTCATACAACCCCTCATTTGTCTTCAATGTTCTTTTCCACTCATCACCTTCCCTCATTCTGATCTGGTGATATCCACTTTTCAAAACTATCTTTGAAAAATAGTTATCCCCACTTAGATAATCCATTAGGTCATCCATCCTTGGTAATGGAAACCTATATCTGATGGTGATCTTGTTTATGGACCTTGAGTCTATGCACATTCTCCATTCACCATCCTTCTTTGGACTTACTAAAGTTGGTACTGCACATGGACTAAAAATTTCCCTGAGAAATCTCTTGTCTAACAGATCTTGAACCTATCTCTTCACTTCCTCATTCTCTTGAGGTGTCAATCTGTACATCACTTTATTTGGCAGGCTTGCTGCTGGTATCAAGTCAATGTTATGACCGATTCTTCTGATAGGTGGAAATGAGTTTGGCAACTCATCCACTACAGTATGAGAAAAATTCTCTAACATCTCCTAAACTTCCTCATGAAAATCCTCCAATGAAGTACTCGTAAGAATAACTCTCAGCTTCCTTATTACAACAAAATGCATCTCTTGTTCCTTATTTACATCCTTTAGGGTTCCTTCCCACTCATGAGAAGTATGCTCGCGTTAGCTTCATCCTTCACCTTCTTCTCTTCAATCGACAACAACATATGTGTCCTACCATTCTTATATAAGGTGTAAGTATTTATCCTCCCATCGTGAATAACATTCCCGTCGTACTGCCAAGGTATCCCCAATAAAACATGACAAACATCCATCATAGGATCTCATCTCTATATCCCCCTATTTTAAATTCAACTAGGTATTTTCGAGTGACTGTTACCTGATGACCCTTCTGAAACCATGATACTTTATATGGTGTCAAATGTTTAGTTGTCTCCAACTCTATCTTCCCCACCATCTCTGTGGATACTAAGTTGTTAGTGCTCCCTTTGTCAATTATTACCTTCCAAACTCTGTCCATCGTTTTGCAAGTTGTCCTGAAAAAATTGTTCCTTTGCACGGGCCTTTCAATCTCTAGCTCTTGCTTTAGAAGAAAATTATTCATCATCAAGGATTTTCCATCCTCTGCACCTTCTATCTCAGCATCCCACTTCCGTGCTTCTGAGATGTGAGATTCACCTCGTTTCTTTCTCTCAGGGAAATCCCAATACATGTGTCATGTTTTTCCATGGGCAAAACATCTCACCTCTCCTCCTCTTCCTCTTCATGTTCCTCTGGGAAAATAACTTTGACAACCACTTTTTCTACCTAGAGAACTACGTCCTCCCTCAGAGTGACTATGTGGATTCTCCGGCTCACCCTTGGGATTTTGTGCTTTCACTTGGGCAACTCCTTTTCCTGTGTTGAAGTTTCGATCTATGTTTTGTTGACTTTGGTTCCTGGTAAACTTCTCTTCTTCCTTCAACGCCATTTGATACATGTCCTCTACTGTCCTGACTGTCACCATGTTGATCTCGCCCTGAATATCATATCTCAGGCCGTTAATATATATGGAAACTTTCCCTTCATCCCTTTCTCTGTGTCCAACTCTATTGTTAAATTTGAAGAACTCTTATGTGTACTCCTTCACAGTCAACCCTCTCTATCTCAGGTTCTACATCCTCTTGAACAAACTTATTTGGTAATCTTTGTGTATGAATTTTACCTTTAACTTGTCTACCATTCGATCTCAACTCTTGATTTTTTTCTTTCCTTTGCTCCTCCTATCGGCCTGCAGTTCATCCCACCATAGTTTTGCATGTCTTTTAAACCTAGTGACAACATGCTTTACCTTTTTCTCCTCTTCGACTTCCTCATAGTCAAAATACTTATCCATTTCTCGTATCCAGTCAAGATATTATTCTGTGTCTAAACTTCCTTCATAAATAGGGATGTCAATCTTTGCTCTAGCACCCAATTTGACAACCTCTCTTAACAAGAGTTCTTCCGCAACATCTTCGGCTACAACTTATTCAAATTCTACTTCTTCCATTCTTCCATTTCTTCCTCACTGATGTCTCCAGCATCAGGAGCTCTCCTTTGTGTTGTCTCCATGACATCCATCCTCGCACATAGTTCTCTCATCTCCCTTTCTATAGCTCTGCTGGCTACAGGTGGGTGAAAATGTCTTCTAGACGACATTGTGTTAACGCTTATCTTCCTCCCTATAGAAGTTAATTTTGTATTTTTCTCTGATACTACTCCTAGCACAAACCCCCTTCCCTCCAAAGGGATACGTGACCTCCCAGTCTTGGATTGTTTGAAAACAATGAGTTGGAGTGACTCCTTGGGTTCCTATGGGCACCTGAAATAACTCTACCCACAAACACACAGGTCTCCCTATAAGTGACCATGTCTATGACCACGGGTCTATCTCTTTGTAGTTCATAGTTTGAGGATATCCTGAATCCATCTCTTAGCTCCTCCCAAAACACCTTCCTCTGAGATTTCGATCTCCCTCCACGTGTCTTCTCAAATTTGCTGGCCCCACAAGGGTTCAGGTTTCACGACTTCGTGAAACTCTAATACTTCCATCTGTAACCTCCACCTTTGATTCTTAAACTCCCTGATCCGTCACCATGTACTCCTCCACGATCAACGGTTAGAATTGAGTCATGACTTCAGACTTCACGATTCTCCTTCGTCAAGTTCCAAACTTGTCCACTCTGAATTATCGAAGCGCTTCCACCACTAACCTCTTAACCTTTACTCCCTCGACTCCCTTTGATAATCTCTTCAACACTTAGTCGAATTATTGGTTTGTGCACACCTTGCAACAATTTTTTTTTGACAAATTAGCTTCTCCTTGTGGATGGCTTCCTTCTCCTTACGACTGTATTCCATCCACTTTCTTCCTCTCATGACTGAAATCACGCTATCCTTCTTGAGATTTTGAGTCTGAAAAATATGTCACGCACTTCTTGCGGACGTCAATGCACTTCTTGCAGACTTGAGGATTCACTATCTCTTTTGAGATTTCAAGTCAAACCAGACCCAGTCACACACTCCTTGCACACGTCGATACACACCTTGCACTCGCTCACTAAAGAGAAAAAAAATGAAACTTGTATACCCTCACAAAGACTCATACAATCAACAAAGTAAATGTAGTCATGGATTCAAGAAATGAAATATCAAAGAACTGGAAAATAACAGAAACTCTACCATTCATTTAGATACACATGTAACCAAAACACATTTGGGACAATATATCTATGTTATATTCATTCAAATTCTACTACACAAACTATTATTCACCATTCCTTAACCTATACAAGGTAGATTCAATTACTGCTCAACTCTTCACTATCCACAACAACAACAATCATCAATAACAATTGACAACAACCCTTACTAGGTAATAATACAGGTTTTTATACAAAGAGGTTCTCTGTGAGCATTCCCTCCAACTACTTCTATGCTATATAATCAAAATTGAATGTTATCAACTATGTAATAATATAGCTTGAGTGGGCCTAATGGTTAAGAACATGTGTTTCCTCTTAAGAGATCACAGGTTCAAATCCAGAGGGGGGTAGGGTACGTATACCTTCATAGATTTTACCAATCAAATCATTGGGTGGAGAGGGATCTGTTGTCCCACAAACAAGGGGCTCTCATACACCAATTTGGTGTGTTGGCTTGGCCGTGACCTTAAAAATAGATTATTATTAATAATAAATATTTTGTCAGACATATGAGAGTGCAATCTCCAAATATGCACTGTGATCTGATTCATAAAATAAATACATCCCCCCCATCAACTTTACGTGATAGCTCAGTCTCCGAACATTTAAAGACATAAATTATAACTCAAAAACTTTGCCCAATACTACATTAATACATTGATCTTTTGAAATTCAAAATGCTTCAAAATATGTGCACTAGTGCACCCAACTATCTTCCACGCTCATGCATAGCTAGTGATGCTCCTGCATCAACCTTTTTCTCATTCTCAAATTCTTCAAGGATGTAGGAGTTCTTATCCCCACAACTCAAATTTCCAATTAAAGTATTTTTAAATCTACCCTCATCTTTCTTGACTCTTAGAGTTGTCTTCTTTTCAATTCCTTCAATCTCTCATGCAATATTCTCCAACATTACTGTTGGCTTCTTATCATCAATTGTGACATTATATGTGGCCACAAAGTCCTCACTGACTACTATTCCTTTCATATTTTCTTCAATTAACCTCATTTCTTGGCTATCCTGCAACATTTATTCATCCAAAAGTATTTCCTCACCAAAAATTTCTTCAAATTCAACTTCTTGTACTGGTTCAATTAATTCATAATTTATAATAGCATTATGATTACTATCCTTTTCATCAACATCTTCAAAATTTTATTTAATTTTTACAACATAATGATTTCCTTCTTCTTGACTCGTAGCATTAACATAAATGATTCCTTCTTCATATGCCATTGTACATGCAAACAAATCAAGATCATCAAATAATATCAATGCCTCCAATGCTCCTTCTTCATTCTCTATTTTAAGTTCGATGATTTTACTATAATCATCATCGTCTTCTTGAAATTCACATTAGATTCCATCACGTCATCATAATACATTAAGAGAATTGAATTCCCCCCATCCAACCTCCTCCAACATTTCACCTTCTTTAGGTGCACATTCAAAAATTTCTTTATCATAATCACAATTCCCATGTTCACTTCAACGTTGCTCATTATCTTAAAATTCATCATATTTTTCAATATCTACCTCCTCTTATTTGACATCTTCCTCCACTTTCTACTTCTCATTATCATACATATTAAATGCTAGGTGGCATGGCTTCTCTACCCACTCTAGAACTTCGAAAATTTCTTCAATTAATTCACATGAAGCTAAAACTTCATTATAATTCCAAGTCTTTTTAACTTCAACTCATTTTCTCAAGGATTGACCTTGACTTGTGGTTCCTTCAATTTCTTATGTTTCTTATTAAAATTTCTACCTTAGCCATTATCATCTTCATGCACTCACATGTTCCATCCAATTTTTTTTTTCACTAGATATATTTCTAATATATACCCTAATATTCTTTTGTGAGCCATCTCTACACCTTCTCACTATGCAACTTCTTATCAAACTCTACTACTCTATCAAACCTCACTATTGGAGTTGTCTTTTCAACAACCACTTCTCTACTTGAATTTTCTAAAACAATGCTACGTGTATCTCTCTCGTTGGAACTACTATCTTCTCAGCCTTCTTATAGAATTCAAATATGTCTACAAATTTTCAAACCCACAATAGGATTTCTCCTCTTCAACTATCTAGAACTTCAAATCTTCAATAAAATCTACCTAACTACAATTGAAGTTGTTCTTGTTCTCTTACAACTCTATCCACAACTTCTACTACCTTCTACAATATGACTCCACCTATTCTATAAGATATTATTTCTTTGATACCATTGAATCCATAGAGGACCTCAACCCCCTTCAAAAATATCAGTTTCCTTAACACCACACGAAGTCAAAGCTTTGTTACCATACAATATCTAATATCCTCAAGTGAAATATCTTCTACCATACAAGATCTAAAATATAGTATAGGTTTCTTAAACCAAAAACACAATATCCATATCTCTACGTGCTTGAAATACAAACACACTATTTAGTGGCACAACAATTAAAATTATCTATGAAAATATCGGATCTACAACACGCAAAAAAATCCGTGCAATGCAGTTACAAATACTGCGCACCACAAAAACTTCATTACAGAACTCTCAAGACTTACCGCACAGTGTATAGACTCCACAATTTACTGTGTGTTGTGATAAAACACTTAATGAAATAATTTCTTGAAACATAAACAACGTGGTGCTATACTTAGCATATAAACTTAGAAATACACATGTATTTGTCAATACACAAAATACTTGATATATATTAAGAAATTTCAGTGCTACGTGCTATTACAATAACTAAGACTAGCTTATGCTCCAATGACTTATGAACAACTTCTACAACTTACTAAACACGCACAGATCTTCTTCTCTTAGACTTCTTGACTACCTCAATTGTTGTTGCTAACTATCAACTCTATTTTCCCTATCTCTCTGCATGTAGAATTTCTAGATACTTAGACATATATAGATAAGACTGACACTTCTTGTAGAAGTAAAACCAACTCAACATTAAAGACAATAATAAATTCAGCAGACTTCTATCTACTTAACTAGACTCGAGAAAGATAAAGACCGGCTTTATTAAATAAGACCCATGCTTGCTGACTGATAAAACTGAGTTTGAGTAAACTTCCAATTTGTATTTACATACTGACAGACTGATTGATTGACAAATCGGTGGAGATGTCAAGCTCACTAACTTGTAATTACTATTTCCAACACTCACCCTTAATTATAAGTAGGTGGGATTAAAAAATTTACATCAAGAATTTTAATTTTCAAATATTGTCACACATCTATTACTCGATAGATTCTCAGACTATTGCACAAATGCTGAAATGCATTACTTTCCAAATATTTTGTGAAAATATCGACAACATGTTCTTTTGAACTACAAAACTCTAAACATATTTCTTTGTTATTCACCAATTCTCTGATAAAATGATACCTTGTATCAATGTGCTTGGTTTTCTTGTGAAACACGTGATTCTTTGATAACATGATGGTTGAATTGTTTTCACAAAATATTGTAGTTGGTTCCTATTGTTGCTACAAAAAATCCTTCAACATTCTTCTCATCCATGCATCTTGACAAGTTGTGCTTGTAGCTGCGACTTACTCCGCTTTTGTTGAAGAAAGATTCACAATGGGATACTTCCTTGATTCCCATGACACTATACATGTTCCAAAATGAAATGCATACCCATAGGTACTTTTCCTGTCATCTATGCTTCCTCCACAATCACTGTCAGTGTATCCAATAAGCCTCAAATCTTCTGAAGTAGAATACATAATGCCAAAATATTTTGTTCCAGTCACATACCTCAGAATTTTATTTCCTTCTTTCCAGTGTGATTCTTTTGGAGTTTATATGAACCTTGAAATTAGGCTCACTTCATACCTAATATTAGGTCTTGTTTGTTTTCGATACATAATAATGCCTACCATTCTTTTAAGCACCGTGGGATCCGCTTTAGATCCTTAATCTTCCTTGCTTAAGTTCAATCTTGTTATGACATGTGTTGAGGCTACTTTGAAATTTACCATGTTGAATATTTTCATAATTTCATACTTAGATTGTGAGATAAATATACCATCTTTGGACTTGTGAACTTCAATACCTAGAAAATATATCATAAGCCCCAAATTATTCATTTCCAATTCATCCTTCATGACTGACTTAAATTCTTCTATGCCAAAATCACCTATAAAAATAAAAGCATCTACATATAACAAAACAACTAACATGTTACCTTGTTTATTTTCTTTCATGTACAGTGTTGGATCACATACACTTCTCTAAAATCCATTCTAAAGGAGGTAGGAATCTACGCAACTGTACCAATATCTAAGATCTTGATTTAACCCATACAATGTTTTTTTCAATATATATACTTTGTTTTCTTGTAATGGAATCTCATAGCCTTGTGGTTATTCCACATATAGTTCTTCTTCTAAGAATCCATTCAAAAATGTTGACGTTATATCCATTTTATAAATATGCCATTTGTTCTATGCAGAAATGACTAACACAGTTATGACTATGTCCATGCATGGAACTAGTGCAAATCTTTCATTGAAATCAATTCAAGGTTTTTGTGTAAAACCTATTGCAACTAGCCTTACCTTGTGCTTCTGCACATTTCCATATGCATCTTTCTTGGTCTTATAAATCCAATTGACACTTATCACATCCTTGTATTTAGTTACATGTACCAACTTCCATGTCTGATTATTCTCTATGCATTAATTTCTTAATCCATGGCTTGTGCCCATACATCATCTTTGAAAACTTTCTCAAATGTCAATGGATCATCTATTTTTGAAAATGGAGAAAAAACTGAAAATGAATTTGTTGTGTGAATGTTATATATGTTGCACAAAATTCTTGTCTTCCTTGGTAACAAACTTGCTAATGTTGGATCTCGAGATGTAGAACTACTTGGATGGCTTGCTAGAGTTTGTTTTGCTCTTGGTCTTGACTGTGCACATGTAGATCTTAATGGAGTAACTTGATTTGTAGTTTGCATCATAGTTGAAGGAACTTCGCTCTGTCTTGTGTTTGGTGCTTGAACCACTTTGTCTTATTTATCATCATGCTCTATAGCATTAATAATCTTGAATATATTTTCTATGATTCCGTACCATGCTTCATTCTACATGAACTGAACATCGCAGTTGATTATGAATTTTCTTGCAATAAGATCATACGATTTGTATACTTTTGTATCTTGAAAATATCCAACTAATATACATTTATGTCATTTGTTATCTATCTTTTTTCTCATCTCTTCTGGAACATGTGCATACGCGAAAAAACCAAAAACCTTTAAGTGCGCCACATTATGCTTCATACTTGTCCATGATTCTTGAGGAACTCTATTCTTCACACTCTTTGTTGGACATTTGTTCATGATGTATACTGCAGTTTCTACTTCCTTAGTCCAATACTCTTTTCAAAAATGTTTGGATGGAAACATACTACGTGCCATTTCCATGATGGTTCAATTCTTTCTTTCTGCGACACCATTCTATTGTGGTGTATAGCATGGGGTAAGTTTCTTGTAGATTCCATGCACTTTAAAAAATTTATGAAATTCTCTTGAAATTTATTCCCCTCCTCTGTTAGTTCATATAACCTTGATGTAATAACCACTCTGCTTTTCCACAAGTGATTTAAACTGATGAAAACAATCCAATGAGTCGGATTTATGTTTTAAGAAATAAATCCATGTCTTTCTTCAGAAATCATCATTAAATGTCAGAAAATGTGTACTACCTCCTATAGATGGTGTTTGCATTGGTCCACAAATATCTTAATTTACTATTTCCAGTGGAGTTTTTTTCTCTATATGACTTGCCAACTGGAAATGACTCTCTATGTTGCTTTCCAAAAATACAGCCTTCACATATTCTATCTGGTCAATCAATGGGAAACATTTTACCATATCCATTATGTGTACCAGCTTCAGACCTCCAAATTTCAAATGTCCAAATATGAAATGCCATAGCTAGGAATCATCCTACACTTCATATTGGAATGTTGCATGCATCTCTACGTCATTGTCTTCTTTCTTGATACTGTCCGCACTATTTTCTTCCTTGGAACTGTGTGCACTTTCTACTGTAAATGTAGTGTCATACTGTGCATATTTTTCTTTACCAATAGCTAGCATTGTATTTTTTTCTTGGTTGGATTCAATGTCAATGAGAACATTCTATTACTTGTCATTTGAATTATTGCAATAAGTTGATTGCTTGGATATTTGTCCAATATCACACATTGATTATCTTCCATGTATATTATGTATCATTTCTTTAACAATTGTCCTCTGCTCATCAAATTATTCTTCAGACCAGAAAGCTAATATACATGAGGAATGACTTTTTTCTCCCGTTTAATTAAAATGTTAATATTTCCTTTGCCTAAGACAGTGACTTGGATATATGTTCCAAGTGTAACTTTAGTTTGGGCTGACTTATCCAAACTTAAAAAAAAACTCTAAGTTTCATGTCATGTGATTATTGTAGCCTAAATCTAGATACCATATGTCACATGTACTTTCTTAAGAAACATTGCATTCAACTGGTGATACTATAAGCAGTGCCTCAATGCACACCATAAACATAGGAATGCAGGTATTATTTGTGTTGTTTCATTGATCTTGACCTTGCTTGTTCTAATTATATTGTCTCTTTTTGCACTCATATGAATAATTTCCGTACATTTTATAGTAATGACACTCGATCTTTGATTTTTCAGTTCTCTGACTACTTGGCTGACTGTTATTTGGGTTTGACCTCTTCCACCAATGTGTTCAGGACTGCTACTACATCCACCTCTAGTGGAACTTCTTCCTTTGTCTCTATACTTAACTCTCCCCCTTCCTCTTCCATGGATTATAGATGATTGCATAGAGCATGCATTCTATAATGACATATTTGAACTATTCAATCGGTGTTCATGATTAAAGAGGGAAGCTTGCAACTCATCTAAACTAAATTGACTCGGGACTTTACTCTCTTCCAGAGTTACAACAAGGGTATCAAATTTAAGAGGAAGACTCCTAAGAACATTCTAAATAACTTTTATGTCTTCTATATTTTCTCCATGAGATTTAATCTAATTTATTAGGCCAATAACATAGGTGTAAAATGAATCTACTGAATCTAATTATTTCATTAACAAAGTTTCAAAATCTCTTCTAAGAATTTGTATTTTTAAAGTCTTGACTTTGGCCATACCTTGATAAGGAGTTTGTAATATGTGGCATGCTTCATTGGCTTACTTTGTTGATGCAACTCTTGGGAGTATTCTCTCATGCATGGCTTGATGTATGTAAAACATCATCTTTCCATCATTTTTCCTTTGATATTTCAAGGCATCCTTCTCATCTTGTGTGAGTGCATTGTACGCTTTCTGATCTTTGGTTCCACATAGTCATTCTCGACTATTTCCCATACATCTTGACCCCGAAATAGTTTCTTCAAGGTCAAGGACCATAACTCATAATTCTCTCCTGTAAAAGTGAGAGGTTGCAGAGTTGAAGTAGAAGCCATATTTAACGTTATGACAGAGTTTTTAGTATGATAAACTCATTCTAATAGAACCAGCCCTGATATCAGATATCATATCTATAACACACAGACAACTCTAGGCAGCGAAGTTACAAATACTGCACACCACAAAATCTTCGTTACGTAACTCTTAGAACTTACCAGAGAGTTTACAAACTACACAATTTTTTGTGTGTTGTGATAAAACATTTAATGAAATAATTTCTTGACACAAAAACAACACAGTGCTATACTTATCATATAAACTCAGAAATACACATGAATTTATCAATACACAAAATACTTGATATATATTAAGAACTTCCAACGTTGAGCACTATTACAATAACTAAGACAAGCTTATGCTCCAATGACTTTTGAACAACTTCCGCAACTTACTAAACGCACACAAAGCTTGTGCTGGCAAACTTCTTGACTATCTTCAATTGTTGCTGCTAACTCAGACACAGACATATATAGATAAGACTAAGACTTCTTGTACAAATAAAACCCACTCAAACATTAAAGACGACACATTCCACTGACTTCTATCTACTTAACTAGACTAGAGAAAGATAAAGATCGAATTCATTAAATATGACCCCGGCTTGCCGACTGACAAAACTGAGTTTGACTAAACATCTTCCGAATTTGTATTGTATTTGCAGAGTAACAGACAATTTGCAGACGTAAAACTGACCAACTTGTAATTACTATTTCTAGAAAAAAAAACACATCAAACACAAATCTTGGATTTCAATTTTGAAATATGAACAGACAACTTATTCTTCGAAATCTACAAATACATACACAAACCCTTCAATTCTCCAATTACCAATCTTGCTGGTTTTAGTCTCAGTGAGGGATATATATATATATATATATATATA
>JZKD02S0343870.1:37237-48960 GCA_000966675.3 Picea glauca
CTTCTTCCATGTCCCATTTTTTATAAAACCTCTGTTCTGTTATTTTTTCTTGTATTTCCTCTTCTTATTTATTTTTTCTATCTTATTCCTCCTCTACTCCCTGGATCTGCATCCCTGCTATCGTCTTTTCTTCGCCTGTTTTCTCTTGTGCATGGCTCTCTCTCTTTTCCCTGTTACCTTCTCAACGAAGGCTCTCTTCTCCTTTTTCCTTCGTACCGCTCCTTTACTTTGCTGCCCTTCAATACATAATTGGGCGTCATCATAATACTACTCCCTGCCTCTCTTTTATGACTCGATAATAAAATCAGACTCAATAATAAAATCAGCGAACCTCATTGGAATGATGCCACACGGAAAACCCACCGACCATAAGTAATGAAATCCATAATGTAATGACGAGGCGATGTCAACATGTACACAGAAAATTCCCATCAAAATCATATTGCCCATGTCAAAATATTGAGAGAACAAATGTGGGAGGTCCAAACTTCTGTATACAGACCAATGGTGATGAGGGACTGCAAAGGTCGAGTTCCAATGATGTCATATGATAGTCATTGCCTATGCATTAAGTAGTGGTCATTGATTAAATCAACGGCGGATATGTGATTGCGGAAGCCGGATGGTTCCACCTCCCCAAAGTTATCATCGGCTCTGAAATGAACAAGACCCGCCGATTTAGATCGATAGCAGAGAACAATTGCGGAGGTCTTGCTTCTCCGACACTCGGACTCATTGCTGGCCGCAGCAACCTTTTTGGTTGCTCCAGCGTCATTTTTCACATTCTTTATTATAATGTTAGTATCGAAATTGTACTTGCACTATGAGCTTAATTAACTTTGTTTTTCAAAAATCATGTTAATGCAAGTAAACTATGAGCTTAATTAACTCCTTTTTTCGAAAATCAAGTTTAAGCATTGGCTTGATAACCATTCTTAAAGTCTCGCTCTTTTCATGGAAATAATACCTATCACATGAATTTTGTAAACATACACTTAAGTAAATTTTGTAATAAAATGAATTTATGTATTTAGTGGTTAAGATTATATAATAAATTTATGTATTTCAAAACAAGATTTAAGTAAGGTAAAATTGTGATTTTTTAAATAATTACCTAATAAAATTTATGTAAAAAGTTGTTAGAAAATCAAAAAGTTTAGATTAGACCTTTTTAAATATAATGTGATATGTTCTTAAAAATTTTGTTTAATTCTGAATTCATTAAAATCATCCAAAAATAATTAACTAAACATTTTTACAAAATTAGACAATTTCAATTAAAAATACAAACTTTAAATAAATGTAAATTCTTATCAGTTTAGGTATAAATCTTTTTTTTTTCTTTGTATTAATTAATATAATTATTTAAAAAAAAACATTTTAACTATTTTTGAATCAATATAATTATCTTAAAACAATTACATTTTAACTATATTGGGTTTGTTTTGAAATACAATTTCATATGAAAATCACATGAAGAGACTGAATAATTCACATTTAAATATAAAAGTATATAATTTATATACAAATTTGAAGGATTGCTAATAAAAAATAATTATTTTCTATAAGTTACAAATTCAATTTATTATATATAAATTTGAAGCGTTTGCTTACAAAACAAAAATTATTATTATCTAGAGGCTATATATTCCTAACTTATTGTGTTTTAAATTAAAGAAATGAATTATGTTTTAAATTACGTTTTAATTATTTTTAATTGGTTTTTTATTATATATAAATTTGAAGGGTTTGCTAACAAAAAAAATTTATTATTATCTAGAGGCTATATATTTCTAACTTATTATGTTTTAAATTAAGGAAATGAATTATGTTTTACATTACATTTTAATTATTTTGAATTGGTTTTGAAGTATAATTCATATTAAAATTACATAATTCATAACTTATTCTATATAAATTTGAAAGGTTTGCTAAAAAAAAATAATTAATATAAATTTGAAAGGTTTGCTAAAAAAAAAATTATTGTATAGAGGCTACATACTCATAACTTATTATGTTTTAAATTAAGAAAATGAATTATGTTTTAAATTACATTTTAACTATTTTGAGGTTGGTTTTGAATTACAATTCATATTAAAATCACATAATGTAAGTGAAGGAATAATTGACACTTAGATATAAAAGTACACAGTTTATATAAAAATTTAAAGGGTTTGTTTGTAAAAATATTAACTATTTTATAGAGACTAGATATTCAAAGCATATTCATAACTTATGTTTTAAATTAAGGAAATGAATTATGTCTTAAATTAATTATATTATAGTTCATATTATATTAGTCGATGAAAGCCATACATACAAGTATAGATTTTGAAGATGGATCATTTCGGTTATCTAAGATGCGTGAGAAAAAAACAAAGATGCGATACTTTTTGAATGAAGTTCAGTGAAAGATTATAAATTTCATTGATTTGATCGAGAAAATGTCAACAAAATATCTAAATCGAACGTTTATAATCATTCACACTATAGTTATAATTGTAGGCCAAAATATTTTAAAATATCTCAACCGAGTGTTTTCCTGGATTTACGTAAATTTCTTGAGATTTTGGTGGATAAGAGTACTCTCAATAGAGAGTTGAATCCTTGGGCGAGAATTTCAAATCTCCACATGATTTCAGAACTTTGGAAGAAGACTATCAATTGAGAATTAGGATTTCCTATTTAGATTCTAGGTCAAGAGTCTCCACGTGATTTCAGAACTTTGAAAGAAGAGTATCAATTGAGAGTTAGGATTGCCTATTTAGATTCTAGGTCAAGAATCTTCTAAAGTTTCCAACAAAATTTAACATACAAAAGTTTATTGTTATAAAACTGAAAATAGTTAAATATTGATCCTTTTACTTTATTTATGATTCTACATTCTGGAAAAATGGCTTCATTGGCATATAGAAATGTTTCCACAATAATGCATAATAATGCATAGAGGAAGAAAAAAAATTAATTATCTTTGAGAGAATCAACACAAAAATTTATTTGGAATATTTTAAAGACATTTTAATAATGTTTTAATAGACATGATAGAGATTTGATTAATGAGAATAATATTTTTTTTTAATTAAACCTAAAAAAATTACAAGAATTATTATGATTAACATGGATTTATTCTCCCTCGAGGTGTAGGATAGTTGGTGATGAAGTGTGCGCATTTTGGTGATGTTAAAGTCACCAGTTCAAAATCTGCAAGGAGAAAAAATCCAACCATGTTAAGGGTTGGTGTGGCTCAGGCCGGGTGCGATCCCCGGGTGATTTTGATGGCTTAGATGCCCCTAGGTCATGGTTTCTTAACCACAGGTTAGTCCCACATGTCACAGACGCCCAACTTTCCAAAACAAGAAATCCAATCTATAATGCCCTGCATAGCCTCTAACCAAATTGTGGAGACACATACTAAGAATGTGCTCTCTTATCAATAATATCATTTGTTTTTGAGTGGCCAACCACTCAAATTTTGTAAAAAAGGATCTTTGAAAAATAAATGTCATATAGAACTAGTGCTTATTAATTCTTACAATGAAACTTTGTGATGCAACCCCCCTTCTCTCCTAGGGGTTGCACGACCTCTCGGTAAAGGATCCTCAAAAGGCTAAGCAAAATTAGCTCCTCGGGACCCTGCTAGCCCCCAAATTGATCTAACACATGCCCCTTATCTCCTTAGGCACAGGTCCCATGTAACCCGCGGGCCATTTTCCTGGTGCTCTTGGAAATTTTAAACTTGTGGGCACTATCTCCTTCCATTAGGCCCCTCTCCTCATATGACCTCGAGCTCAGACCCAGGGCCATACTCTAAGGCACTTCGGAATTTCAGGCTTTGATCGTTTTGACTGTAACTAACCCCTTATTCCTCAAACTCTGAACTAGCGAAATCACCTGGACCAGATCTATGGTATGCACTTTTGTGATAGCCAACAACTATGATCCACTTAGAAATTTTGGCTTCGGGAGTTTCGATCATTACAAACGCCTTTTTCCCCGAATGTTTTTCCACCCTAAGCTATAGGTCAAACACTACGCGTCCTTCTGGATCAATGACTCTTGATTCCTTCTGGAAATTTGGGGTTCATCCGAATCTGCATGTGCACTCCACAAATCCTCCGAAGTGGATTTTCAGTGTAGTGAACTTTCATTCTCCACATGTCCCCTTTGTTAATTGATGGTTAACACTTCTCCTCTGAAAACAAAAATCTACAACAACTTCGAGTTGCAATGCTTCGGTGAATTTCGAAACAACGCTATGAAAATCCTCTAGAGTGTATGACATCCGATGTAAATCTCCACTCTCCACATGTCCCTCCGTTCATCAACAATTCCTATTTATTTCATCCTTCAGGACTTGCTACCTTCTGGACTTTACTCTCCAAATTCCCCGAAGTGTTCTATCATCGAAGTGATAGATCTGGTGCCACGTGTTCAAACAAAGTATGGCGAAGATTTAATTCTTACCTATGAAGCTTTGGACTACTTCTAGTCAATGCTTTGCTTCCTCCTTAGATTTTCCTTCGGAGTGCTCTGCTTCTGAAGTTCACGATCTGATGACGCGTGTCCTTTTCAGATCGACGACCAGAACTGACTTCGCTACTTTGGGATTTGGGATTTTTGCAACCTCCACACTCGCTTTTCTCTAAATTTATCTTCTTCTGAAGTACACAAATCTCTTCCACATGTCCGTCTGCATCCAATGGTCTAGATCTCTTTGTTCCTTTGTGACTTCGCAAAAATTTCCTTTTGCTCCACGCAAATCTTCTGGATCTCTTCCTCTCGAACTCTCTGATCCACTACCACATATTCTCCTTGACACCAATGACTAGGATTCACTTCGCAACTTAGGGCTTTGGGAGTTTTTCACACTCCACAATAACTTTTCCGCAAATTACTTTTCCTCCAAAACACATGAATCTCCTAATCTTTCGCAACTTAACCCTCTGAATGATGGAAGGTCCCTATCCACTTCGGCACATCAATGAGTCCTTACTCCTGTGCACATAAAATATATTAAAGCCCGTCCACTTTACCTGGATCTGACATATGTCGATCCTCCGTGCTCAGATCCGATGGCTAAAATCTATTACTCCTCGACACATTCCTTTCGATGTATGGATCTAGGATCTAGCAGTCCAGATATCTCTTTGGAGCTGATCGAATGGGTGTTTTCACTCTCCCTTCTGAGATTTTGTGTTCTCTCAAATTGGAATAATTTGCAAGTATCCAAAGGCTATGACTTTCGAATATTCTCCTACGAACCTGACTATTTGTTTCTCATCTTATGAAACCCTTTTCTTTGAACTCAAGACAAGGTTGTCTTGTTCACGCTTTCCCTTGCTTAATGCCCTCCTAACAGAGCTCTTCGAAGTATTCAACAACTTTGGTTGTGCTTTCTTTGCACATTCTTTCCTCCAAAGTATTCAGTAACTCTGAGGCTCCTTGAGTCCATAAATATTATGTTGTGCCCACATGACATGTTCTTCTTTGAACTATAAATATAATTAAGATGTACACTCCTTGCGTTGGCTCACAAAGTTTTCAATACTCTATCATTTACTCCTTGCACTTACCCTAAAGAACCCAAAAGAATTCAACAAACTCATAGATAGAGAATTTTGTCTTATCTCTACAGATGGAAACCTATCATACACATATACAACACTCATTCATTAAACACACATATGACATTCATAAAACACATAAACACACAAAAAACCCATCGACAGGAAAAACTTTTCTCTTTACATTAATTTGAATGTTAATTACAATATGTGTGAGATCGGACTGTAGTAGAGTCTTGAATATCTATCCTTGGCTTACAATGATTTTCTATCAACTTTCAGTAGCTTCTACTGGGCATACATTACAATGATTTATACAAGAGGAGACTCATTGAGTCTTTCCCTCCAACTACACTAGTGGTGTCTAATCACCATTTACAATGCCTATCTAGTGAGGTAGATTACATTGGATGAAAATCTAGTCTGAATCGGATCTAGATCATCCTACAACTAACCATTAAAGGAGACTCTAACTACTTCATGTACAAAGGCATGAATCGACTCTTAGCAAGCCTTACAACATTTAACTGCATTTAAATTACATTTAAAATTTAAAAATGGGAGTGCTACGCCTCTCCCTTCCTTGAATTCTCTTTGATGTGCTAAATAGATGGCACATTGTTGAGGTGGAAAGGATGCTCCTGCATCATACTCCACTGCTGGGAAAATCATGAGCTCCTACTCACGGCTCCCTCTGCTCTAGTGTTGAAATCCCCCTAGATCCCAAACTCTCCCTTGAAGTTGTCAACCTACTCCTCTGATATGATGTTGCTACTGTTGTTCCTTCTCTCTTTCTATGGAAATATTTCCTCTATTCAACCTCTCCTTGCCAAAAACTTCCTCTGCTGACTAGAACATAAGCTCTCTAATATTCCCTATCACCTCTTCCAGCTTCTCAGTTGGTTGGCTCCTTATTTGCATATTTATTTGTTGCATCTTCTCATGCTGAGTAAAGGGAAGATAAACTTTATCTCCCATGTTGTCTTCATCTCATGTGGCCTTGACTTTCCACTCTATTGCAGACTCGAATTCTGCAGTCTCCTCACTGAGTTGTTGGTCATCTACCTCCTCTGATAGATTGGCTTCTATCAGCTCTTATGTTCGTACAACTCCAGCTTCCTCCAGCTGCTCCTCATGCTGGAATTCTTCTTCTCTTTGCATGATTGCACCTTGGCAGTCCTTCTCTGGTTCTGGATTGTTCAACCAATCCTCCATCATCTCCAAATCTTTCTCCCATTGAGTGAGAACCTTAACTTTATGCTCCTCCTTTTCTGCTGGGGAAGACATGAGTGTCTTCTCTTTATGTTCCTCTAGCAAGGTCATACCTCGATGTCCTTTCTCTTCCATTACACTTGAACTTTGTACATTGGCCTCTGTTGGGCTAATTGGCAGGAATATCTAAATTCCCCCAATGATAAAAATTTGTGTCTGATCCTTGTCCATCAACACTCCTTGTTGATCTGAACTCCTAGTTGAGTTCATCTCTTCTCCCTTTCCCACCAAGAAAATTTGAATTTCTCCTTTTCCCTCCTGGCAGTCTATCAGATCAAATGATCTCTCTTTGTTTCCCACCTAGAAACTTGGAAGTTCACCACTKCCCTCCTGGAACTTTATGAGATCTCTAACTGATCTCTTTCCCTCCTCATCAATGAGGCTCCCTCCAKTCTTTGGCTTGCAAATGAAAATCATCTTCTCCTCCGTGTCACTGAGGTTTTAAAMTCCCCTCATCCACCTCCTCTATTGTTGTTGCTACCTTATGGCCAACAAATTTTGGACAATCTACTTTACTCTTCTTTTCAAAGGCCACTCATATCTCCAATGTACATGTTCTTYRYGTTTCATCTTCAGCATTAGCCTATCAATTTATTCTYTGTTTTCACTGAGCTCTTTATCCATATCTTCTTTTCTTTTCTACTTGTGGTCCTTGCCTTGACCAYGCTTATGGCCTTCARTAGCCATCTTCTTTCTCTTCCTTCCCTCCTGGAAATTATGTTGGTTACCCTGCAACTGAGAGCACCTCTAGATTCTCGTACATCCACCTRGTTGTCTACTTGASTGCTGCAAACTTGCAACAATCMTTCACGGAGAATCAACACTCCATATGCTCCTTTACTTGCTATCCACAGATGAAATTAAACCTMTGATACTACTTGATGTTGTCAGTTTGTCTCCTTTTTCCTACGTAAATTAAATTTGTGGCTCTYATACCACTTGATGCAACCCCCCTTCTCTCCTAGGGGTTGTGTTACCTCCTGGTCAAGGATATTCAAAAGGTTGAGTCAAATTATCTCCTCAGGACCCTKCTAGMACCCAAATTTATTTAACACATACCCCTTATCACCTKAGGCRTAGTTCCTATATAACCTGTGGGCCCTTTTCTTGGCACTCTTGGAAATTTTAAACTGGCGGGTGCTAGATCCTTCCKCTASGCCCYTCTSCTCATATGACCTCAGGCTGTGACTTGGGGMTAAACCCTAAGGTGCTTTGTAATTTCAGGCTTCGGTGATTTTGACTGCAACTAACCCCTTTTTCCTCGAACTCTGAACTGTTGAAATCACCTGGAMTAGATCTATGGTTCACAATTCTCCTACAACCAAYGACTGTGATCCACTTTGGGAGTTTTGGGCATTCCAAATGCCTTTTTCCCCTAAGTTATTTCCACCTGAAGCTACAGATTGAACTCCACATGTCCTTCTAGATCAACCACTCMTGATTCCTTCRSTAATTCAGGCTTTGGCSAARTCCRCGTGTGCACTCCACAAATCCTCCGACGTGGCTTTTCAATGGAGMAAACTTTTGTTCTCCATGTGTCCAATTTTCTAATGGAYAGTCCACACTTCTCTGAGATCAACATTTTACAGCAACTTCGGGCTCCRACGCTTCGACGAATTCCAAAACAACACTATGAAAATCCTCTGGAGTGTACRACCTCTGATGTAAATCTCCACTCTCCACATKTCCCTCCATTAATCAACGACTCCTATTGATTTCGTCCTTCAGRACTTGAGACCTTCGAGAATTTTCTCTCCAATTTCCCTGAAGTGTTTTATYACYGAAGTTATATATCTAGCACCACATGTTCAAACAAMGGACAACTARGATTTACTTCTTAYCTCTAGAGCTTCGGATGACTTTCGGTCAACGATMTATTTCCTCCTTATATTTTCCTCTGTAGTTCTCTCCTTTCGAAGTTCACGATCTGATGAMATGYGTCATTTTGATATCGAYGACCACAACTGACATCGCTACTTCGGGCTTCGGGAGTTTTTCAACCTCCACACTCGCTTTTCTMTGAAGTTMTCTTCTTCTAAAGTACACATATATCTGCCATGGGTCCATCTGKATCTAATGGTMTAGATCTCTTCGRTCCTTCACAACATTGAGAAAATTTCCTTTTKCTCCATGCAAATCTTTCGRAGCTTGTCCTACCAAACTCTMTGATCCACTGCCACATATCCTCCCTGATACCGACGACTAGGATTCACTTTGCAACTTTGAGCTTYAATATTTTTTCACACTCCACTCTCAMTTTTCCTCGAAGKGATTTTCCTCTAAAAGACAMAGATCTCCATAAATTTCACCACCTATCCCTCTGGACGAGGGGCRGTCCCTATCCACTTCAGGACTTTGGGACTTCAACAAGTCCYTACTCCTGTGCACATAAAAGAGATTAAATAATGTGCACTTTACTTGKATCTGATGGATGTCAATCCTCCACGCTCARATATGATGGCTTGGATMTATTCCTCCTTGGTGCAKTCCTTTTGATTTCTGGACATWCGATCTAGYRGTCTAGATCTCAACTTGCAGCTAATYCRATGGSTATTGTCRCTCTCCCTCCTGAGATTTTGTTTTCTCCCAAATTGGAATAATTTACAGGCATTCAGAGGCTRTGACCTTTGAATCCTCTCCTTTGAAMCCAACTATTTGGGTCTTGTATTGTGCTTCTGGTAATGCTATCCCTCCTTGATGTTTKCCAAAAYAATTTGACCACGRCTCTTGCGCCTCCTTACACTCTGCRTGCAAACTTGCCTTTTCACTTCTGAGCTTGTGAACTTTCTCAGAACTCCAAAGGGGTCTTGGCCTTTCTGCTTCCTCCAAAGGAATTTGTGCACCCTCCTTGCACTTAACACTCATCCTCTTGATATTTTCAAACTTGAAACAATTTCTCTCCAACGTGCACTCCTTGCACTTGTCTGAACATTCAGACGACTTCATATTTTCAACACTTTGTCTAATTGTTGGCCTAGTTCACTCCTTGCACAGGTATTCCTCCTGAATCTTGATCTCTCTCAGGTTCATTGATGCACTCCTTGCATCCTCTCAATGCACACCTTGTAGAGCTTCATATCCCATAGTATTCAACAACTCTGGTTCTCATCGACTTCCCCCAACACTTCAAAATGTGTTCGTTCTGTGCATTCTTGCAACTACTCAAAGAACTCCTTGCTAAGCCTACAAAGTGTTCAACAACTCTGTGGTGTCTTCTCCTTGACACCCTTTTCTCTGAACTTGAGACATAGTTCTCTTATGTACACTTTCCCCTGCTCAATTCCCTCCTAGTAGAGATCTTTGGAGTATTCAACAAATCTAGTTGTGCTTTCTCTATACGGTCTTTCCTCCAGAGTATTTAGTAACTCTGAGGCTCCTTGAGTCTGTAAATGTTTTCATGTGCCAACCTAGCACATTCTCCTTTGATCTTTAAATAGAATTCAGATGCAGACTCCTTGCAATGGCTCACAAAGATTTCAATACTCTGTTGTGCACTCCCTGTACTTAGCCTAAAGAACCTAGAACAATTCAAAAAACTCGCAGATAGAGAATTATATCTTATCCCTGAAAATCGAAACATATCATACACATATATAACATGCATTCACAAAACACACAGATGACATTCATAAAACACATAAACACACAAACAAATCATAGGCAGGGAAAAATTCTCTCTTTGCATTAATTTGAATGTCAATTACAATATGTGTGAGCTCAGACTAAAACATAGTCTTCTCTCTCTCTCATTGGCTTACAATGATTTTCTATCAACTTTCAGCAGCCTGTATTGGGCATAAATTACAATGATTTATACAAGAGGAGACTCATTGAGTCTTTCCCTCCAACTACACTAGTGGTGTCTAATCACCATTTACAAACCATATCTACTGAGGTAGATTACATTGAATGAAAATATAGTCTAAATCGGATCTAGATCATCCTACAGCTATCCATTAAAGGCAACTCTACTTCATGTACAAAGAGATGAATCGACTCTGCTCAAGCCCTGCAACATTTAATTTCATTTAAATTTCATTTAAAATTTAAAAATGGGAGGGCTACACCTCTCCTTTTCTTCAATATGCTTTGATGTGCTAAATAGATGGTGTGTTTTTGAGGTGGAAAGGATGATCCTTAATCACTTTGCATCATGTTACAAGGTGCACTAGTTTTAGTTTCAAACAAAAAAAATGAATTTTGTTAAAAGCAATTTGAAAAAAAAAAATCAATAGTTCTTACATAACCTATAGATGCACCAATGCATACAATACCATGCACACCATACTAGGGATACCATTTTTCCAAAAACATATATTCTTGGTGAACCAAATGGATTTGACTACCTCTATAGAGATTTCTAAGTAATATGCACACACACCTTAGTAATTTTGAAAAATTGACCATTGTTGCACAAAAACATACCACCTCACTGCTTGTGTCCTTGACATGCATACTAAGGTAGGTTAAAATGCTTTATAAAGAGCCTCAGTGCTTGTATCCCCAACATACATACTAAGGTAGGTTAAAATGTTTTATAAAAAAAAAATTCACTCGAAGCCATACCTATAAACCCACCGATTCATCAAGATACAAATACAAAATTAAGAAACCAAACTTTTATTTTAAGGTTGGTGCAAGGTAATGCTTCCTCTTACTAGATTATGGTGTAAAAAGATGAAACATGGGAAATAAAGTTAGCTTATGAAATATATAACTTTTATTTAAGGAAAATTGGTAATAACTTAGAAACATTATTCACTTTCTCCTAACATTGGTATGTAATTTTTCCTCCTAAATGTAATGCCTATGTTTGCATTTAGATGTTCGTTTAGTATCTAAATGATGGAATTTCTTGAAACAAATTTGTGCAGTTGCTAAAAAACT
>JZKD02S0343870.1:55965-70487 GCA_000966675.3 Picea glauca
TATTGAAGGTCTGAAGGGGGGCCTTGGTCAGGATTTCCTTATAGGAGGGTTCGATTTGATAGGAGAGTAAAACTGTGTCTGGAGGGATAGGAGAGGACAAGGCCTTTTCAGGGTCCATATGGGGAAGTGCGGGCAGGCTAACCGACAAAGCATCATCCAGAGGAGCAGCAAGAGGTAATGAAGACTCGAAGGGTTCTGTCAATGGAGGGGTGATCTCAAAAGGGCGTTCAGAGGGAACATGGAGAAAAATAGGCCTAAATTTCTCCAAAAATATATCCCCAAATCCTTCAAAAATACCTACCAACCACTACTCATGTGTACTCAGCAATAAAATGTCTTCCTCAACAAGTGAATTGAAGAAGTTGGGGAAGAAGGTATTTAATTTACCAATGAAAGAGTCTATCTCCAATGATTGGAAAGGTTGTGGTAGCACCCTTTAAGCCTTTTTCGTGATACTACCAAAAACAACTTCTTCTTCACTCTCCAATGACCGACTTTCTCCAAAAAGGAAAGGGCAATCAACTTTAATATGACCCGTACACCTACACAAATGACAACGAAAAGGTTCTCACCAATAGTCTAGGGTTTGAAGAATTGAATCCTTTTCTATGATTATCTCAATTTCCTCTGGCAAGCCCAAATCCAGATCGACCTCCACCAAGACCCACGCCATGCCCTTATTGTTCCACCTTAGGTCCCTCTCATCAAAATACACAAAACTACAACCATAATCCCCCAAACCTCTCAGCACCTCAAGGTCCTAGTATTCTATGGGAAGGTCAGTGACGAGCATCCATAGACATCGTTTACTAAACCCTTCTTTGTGAGGGTTGAAACTCGACGACCATTTTCGACCATTTTTTCAACATGAGGACTCCCCTATCAATGAGCCAGGGCTTCTCTACGATTTTGTTCAAGTCTTTCTCCTACAGGAAGTGGAAGATGATTCAAAAGTTGGAAAGTAAACTGAATAGAGGAAAATACCCCAGGACCTGCTTCCATTCAATAGAAATCCATTTCTTCAGCCTGGCTTTGGTCATTTTGATATAGAAAAATATTTCCACGAGTGCTTTTGAATCCAAACTGGACATTCTATTCATGGCTACATCTTTGCTGAGGACGTATGATTTAAAGATTTGTTTTTTCTCTTTGTTTTAGCCGCATAGTCAGGTTTATCTAGACAACGATGTGTCGTCGTAGGGTTCGTAATGCCCTTAAACGGCTTCAAGCCCTTCTTCATTGCTGTCTCTTCTTCAGCGAAAGTAACTTTAGGGTTTTCAGGTGTCTTAATGTCATAGCCCACCCTGCCACCCTGGAAGCTCCTTTGAGGTGACATCTGAAAGGAGAGGTGTCGCCTAGTCAGCAGGTCTGTCCAGATCTGTGAGAAAGGAGGGCCCGCAGGTACGGTGCACCCTTTTTTATACTCTTCATCCGAGACAAATATTCCCTCTTGCGCCCACAATGCATCCTCCGCCTCCGAATCCACATCCAACAGATGTTTCATTTTTCTGCATAAAGTCTTAGAAAGGAGTCTAATCCAACAAACGCTTCACTCGGAACGATCTCTCCCTTGCTATACCCGCCATCTCTCCCCAGTCTGTATTCCAGCGATCCCGCTGCTCAAGTTCTTCACTCATATATGCACGTCGTCGCATAATATAGTCTGCGGTTGCTGTATAGTTGCGCGGAAAATCATTTCCGAAATTACTCCAATTCGTAAAGAAATTAATGGCTTTATCAGCTTTGCACAAAACCCTACTAATGTTGCAATGGTTGTGTGTTTGATATACTTATCCCCAAACCCCTTAACGTGAGCTTTGTCCGTATCTGGTTTTATCATTTGCAGAAGGGAGCAATGGATTTTTAAAAAGCATGCGATTATCTGCGGCAACAGATTATCTAACCCATAGATCCATTCGCAAGACAACACCCAGGAGAGAGGCACCACGGTCCAAAAATCCTACACAGCCCTCCCGCTAAACGAAAATAAATTATTATGAAGATTTTGACCCGCCTGCAAGCGCAACCGCAAAGGCAAGGCCATATCCTCAACAGAAATGGGCTCTCACAGCCTTCATTACAAACAACCAAAGCGCAATATCCGACTAACGTGATCTACAGTTTGAATCCTGCGCCAGGCCTTAACCATAAAACAACATTACGATCAAAGGATGGCCTTTAAGCACAATTCATGACGGCATGGAACAGTCTTTACATTTAGCGATATGCTAGTTGACACCAGAGCCAACGCTAAGATTCTGTCTTTCTTATCCACACAAACAACAAATAGTTAATATAATTATTGCTTTATGTAATATCAGAGCAATAAATGACAGGTTGAGCTTGATTCATATTAACAAACTATGAAACAAAAGGCAGAAACCCTGCTTGAATCAGAAACCCTATAAAACATCACCGAGGTCCGAGAGCCTTTCAATCCTGGGATCGAATGAATGTATCACTTATTAATGTCTATACATTGTGTGGTGCATGTTGTTCATTTATTCTAGTAGATTAGTCCAATTCTTAGAGGGTGATTAAAAAAGGTCAACTAGTTAAGCGGCGTATACCTATTGACAATGAGCACAATTAATCATCTTTTAATTTAAAATTCCAATCTGATGGTTATACTTTTTAACATTTACCTAATCATATTAAAAAATTACTGCAGCACTATATGATTGCCACGTTTAAATGATTAACCTTTCATATTACCATTTAGATTTCCTCAAGAGTCCAAGAGTTTGATTTTCTAACTACCTGTACGTTTGATTTTCTAGCTAACTGTGCGTTTGATTTCCTGTGCGTTTGATTTTCTAACTACCTGTGCGTTTGATTTTCATTTTCACCACGGATTTCATTTTCACCACGGATTTAAGCAGTCCACCCATTCTCTACCACCGATTTCCTACCACGAATTTAAGCAGTCCGCCCATTCTCTACCACCGATTTCCTACCTCGGATTTAAGCAGTCCGCCCATTCTAAGTACCTGTGCGTTTGATTTTCATTTTCGCCACGGATTTAAGCAGTCCGCCCATTCTCTACCATCGATTTCCTACCACGGATTTAAGCAGTCCTCAGCCACGGTTTTGAGTGATTTCCTTAGCTTTGAGTGATTTCCTTAGCTGTCCTTTGTTAGCAGGCCTTTCGACGTTAATCAGCCACGGTTTTCAGTGGCTGTGCTAGTTTAATTCCTTTACTAGTTATTTTTTTTAAAACACAATAGTGCCGATTTGTATATATCACATAATAAAACTAATAGGATTTATAACCTATATCAACCACTCTTTATTTAAATAATATCAACTACTTTTTACTTTTTATTTAAATACACTAATAAGATTTATAACCTATATCAACCACTTTTTATTTAAATAATATCAACTACTTTTTATTTAAATATAAATATACTTATGATATTAACTCATATAAATATTAAATTAATTTATTAAAATTTTAAATTAATAGAACACAATATATAATCAGGTACTCTTTAAACATTCAATCATAATATACTAATAACAAATACATGTATATTAAATACAATATATCATAATATATAAATAAATTTATGTTATATAATATACATTCAAAACTGCAATGAATACACATAATATTATAATTACATGTATATTAAATACAATATATCATAAAATATAAATAAATTTATGTTATATAATATACATTCAAAATTGCAATGAATATACCTAATATTATAATTTAGATTTATGGAAGGTAGAATATTTTTGAAAATGTACCCACCAATTTCCTATGCGGTTGTATACACTAAATTTAGATTGTGCATGCATGTACACTACAATGAACATGTTGTATAATCATGCAATCTATTTATGATCAGTTCGTGTAAGTGTCTGCTAAATGTTATATATAAAAGTATATCCATAGAGGTGCAATGTGTGAGCAAGACACAATACTATGGAGTGTCGTGTGTGAGAAGAGGATGGTTGTATGTCTGTGATTGACTATTGTAATTCTCCCTTGAATAATAAGAATATTGATTATCATTGCCTAGTGGTTTTTTCCCGTATTGAGTTTCCACATAAATCACTGTGTCAATTTCATGATTCTTATTCTCGTTTAATCTCAGTTTTATTTTCTTTGTCATTAAAATATTGTTAAGTTTATGGTTTCGCTGCCTAACGATTGATATCAGAGCGAGGAGTTGAATGATCAAAGAGCGAAGGAGAATAAAATATGGTTGATGAATAGCAGAGCAGGTTAACCAATCTAAACCGAGTAGAATGGATCGACCTAGAATGGATTTTATTACACTTTCACAGACTATCCTTCTTATACAATGCAACAGTCATAGACACACTTGCAAAATTTTTAATTTTTGCAAAGCGTAAGTAGTACATTGTACACAATATGATAGTCGCAGACACACTTGCGAAATTTTTTAATTTTTGCAAAATATTGCAGGTAGTACATAGTACACATTGTGACAATTTGGAGATAGTGTCGTGCCAAAATTGTCACAGTCTATCTTTTTATAAGGTGAGACCATTAGAAAATTGTCGCATGCTATCATTATTGAAAGGTACGACACCCATTGTTTTATGGAAAAATCATGGTATGAAGTTCGAAGGTGAGCTTTCTTTTGATTAAAGGTGAGCTTTTTTATAATAAAGGTGACCTTTTATGATAAAGGGTAAGGCGGAAGAGGTCACGTTTTTTCTTATTATACACATAAGGCAAATTATATGAGGGATCGATTTTATTAAATGTCACATTTTGGGTGGAGTTATAAACGATCACCATTTATAAATAAATAAGGTGGATCTATTTAAAAAAAAGGCGTTTTTATATTTGGATTAAACCTTTTTTTATTCAATTTTGAAATATATAAGAGTATTCTTCTATAAAATGAACGCTTTATTATATAAACAATGGTTTGGATGGTTTTTTTTGTGCTAATGGTGAAGATGGAGAGTTATATGTTTGAGGTGGAAAAATTCAACGTTAAGGATAACTTTGAGATATGGAAGCTCAAGATGCATGATTTGATAGTGCAACAAGGATTCCAAAAGGATTTGCAGGGAAATTCAAGGAAACCAACAAACATGACACACGAGGATTGTGAAGATTTGGATGCAATGCCTCTTAGTATCATTCGTTTGTGTCTAGCATATGAAGTCTTGTTTAACATCGTTGGAGAGGAGAGAACAACGAGTTTGCGGAAAAGACTAGAGAGTCTCTATATGACAAATTCCTTCAAAAATAGAATCTTCTTGAAGAGGAAGTTTTACAAATTACGGATGAGAGAAGGTACAAAAATTGTTGATCACTTAAATGTTTTCAATACTTTGATTTGTCAATTATATAGTATGGAAGTAAAGTATGAAGATGAGGACAAGGCAATTACACTACTGTGTTCATTCCCTGAGTCTTGGGATCATCTGGTCACATCTACGTGATTCAGTTCAACAATTGTCATTGATTATGACATTGTTGTGGGAGCTCTGTTGTTTGAGGAAATGAGGAGAAGATCTAGTAAATAAACCTCCACAACAAAGGCAATGGTAGTGAGAGGTCAATCTACAGAAGGAGGGAAATATCATAAATGTAAATCCAGGTCTAAGTGAAAATATAGTAAGGGTAAAGGAAAATATTGGTTTTGTGGAAAATATGGACATATCAAGATGGATTGTTGGAAAAGACAACAAGCATTCAAAGAGGACTCCAAAATAGAAGAAAATCTACAACAACTTCAAGTTTGGGTATGGTTGATAAAGTTTTATCTTTCTGTTGTGTCTCACCACATGTGTTCACATAGAAGTTGTGGGGCAGTGATGGTTGAGTCACCCTGAAATTAAAAGAAAATTAAAAATGTATTTACTTTGGAGTTGTAAAAATTATTGATTGCATGTAAGTGGGCATACGTTTGTAAGGTACCCATGTTTTATCATGTCACCTATGAAAATTATAAGAATATATTTAGGAATATTGAATATGTGGGGGAGGGCATGTGTGTTGGGTTATCATTGACTCAGTGAAAGAGTTAATGATCTAAATACAGTTTTTTAGTTCAAAGCACGTTATTTTTTGGGTTCATGTTTCTGGGTAGCCCATGGTATTGTGTCCATGGATTGCATGTAATGAATACTGTAAAAGGATTGTGAAATCCATTGTAAATGGGCCTGGAGGTAAGCGGTGAAGGCTTACCTGGAAAACTTGTCCATATTTGGTCAAGGAAATGTTCATGTTAAGGTGGAGCACTCAAACTCTAGTGTGAAGTCCATGGAGGTGAGCAAAAAATGTTCACTTGGGTTGGTTTGGTCGAATTTGGTCAAAGTTGTTCAAATTCAAAGTTTGAGATTAAGCAATGTGTCAAGGTTAGAAAGGTGGGTCTATAGAAATGATTATGTGTTGGTAGGTCAATCAAGTATTTGAGAATATATGAGGAAGGTAGGTCTATATCCATGGAGCTTGGAAAGTATTACAAGGAAGCTGAGATCGAATAGGTATGTTCAGTAATGCCAAGTTGCAACAATAGTTGTGGACATAAGCGGTTGTGCTATATAGTAATAGGGTCACCATCGGTTGCAAAAGATTAGAACATTGTTGAAGAGGTATGAACAAGTAATATGGTAATTACTCAAATGTTAAATTACTCAGTTGTGATGCTTATGTTTTTTATTAGCATTCTAAGTAGGACCTAGATCAAACAGGTAGATCTTTGATATGGTGATGATGTTAAGGGATGCAGAGTGTGGGGTCCTACTTCCCACAAAATCATCATGGACAAAGATGCAATGTTTCATATATATCCTTTTATAAAATCAAACATAGTAAAAGATGAAAGTTTCAAAGAATGACTGGTAGTAGAAGGGTATTGGGAAGGTATTGATTCCCATAAAAAAATATCACCAAATGTTAAAAACTCGTTTCTATTCATGTTGTGTTAGCACTAGTTGTGTTAGTACAGCTAGATGTTTAAACTATTTTACTTGGAGTTTTTTGGATAAGCGGATGTATATGGAACAACCAAAGCAGTTAGTTCAAAATCACAACAAAATATTTTTTTGCAAACTAAGGAATCATTGTATGTCCTGAAGCATGCCAAGAAAATGGTACAAAATGTTTAATTCCTTCATGGTGAGCCAAATTTTACAAGAAGTGAGTATAATCATTATGTTTATGGTATATTTATTATCTTGGCGTTAAATGTTATGCTTGTTTTAGGAAAAAACATGTTTGAGATCAACAGGTTGGATCAATTGATTAGGACATTTGATCTGAAGGATCTGGGAGCAACAAAATTAATCTTGGGCATGGAAATACACAAAGACAGTAAATATGGTAAGCTTGGTTATCACAACAGAAGTATGTGGTGACGATACTCAAGAAATTCAATATGAATAATGTGAAACCAGTAAAATCCCTTTGGCTTTCCATTGTAAGTTTTCTTCAAGTTTATGTCCTAACTCATGAAGAAGAAAAATGTTATATGTCTCAAGAATTATATGCTAGTAGAAAGTTTGATGATTACGATGCGAAATAGTCAACATTTCACATGCAATTTGTGTTGTCAGTAGACACATGGAAAAACTAGGTGAGGATCATGGAAATGGGTGATTCAAACACAAAAGAACAAGTATCACCTATAGTGGTAGCAATAATTTAGTTTTTGGTTATGATTCATGAGATTTGGATAAGAGGATACCTACCTTAGATTATGTCTTGGAATAATGTAAGGATCTACTCAGTAATGCAAGGATCTATTGGGTGTTTTGTGTTGGTCAAAATGTTATGCATTTTACTAAGAGTCCAACATATCAAAGTGGACAAGTGCATCAGTTTTTAAGACAGATTACTGATGGAGGAAGAATGGTCCATACAAGAGAGCATCATGCATACATGTTCACGTAATAGTATTGTTAGAGAAGTTGTGGAGATTTTATGGTGTTTGGCTTCTCTTGGATTGCAAAAAAGGTGATGAAAAAATTAGGGCATGATATATCAAGTAAATTGTTGTCAAGGTGGAGATAGCTAAAAATGTTACAGTGAACAAGTTGTGTAATCATGTGATCTATTTATTATCAGTTTCCGTAACTATGTGATAAATGTTATATATACGAGCATACCCATAGATGTGTAGTGTAGTGTGTGATCAAGACACAATACTCTCGAGTGCAGTGTGTGAGGAGATGATGCTTGTATGTATGTGATTTCCTATTGTAATTCTCCCTAGATTAATAAGAATACTGATTTAATTTCCACATAAATTATTGTATCAATTATGTGACTGATGTTCTGTCTTAATCTCAATTTTCTTTTCTTTTCCATTAAAATCTTTTTAAGTTTACGCTTTAGCTACCTAACAAATATAACATTATAATTATTATTTTTGAAAGGTTTAATATACATGTATTTGATTTACATCAAATATATATTATTCATTTATTTTTTTTAAATTAATATTTATAAAAATGTTAATATTTATATATATTTGATTTGCCAAAGTTTTAAATCTATACGAGAGATATTATTTATTTAAAATTAAAGTTTTTAATCTATATTTGAAACTCCACAATGTAGTTTTATATATAGGAGTTCCCTTTCGTATGAAATAAAATATTGACATTTCTCACCAAACACAAAACGTTTTTTCTCATAAATCCCAAAAATTAATAACATACGATCTTTTGAAAATATATTTTATAATACAAACACGTTAGATTTCTTTGATTAACTATGAGCTCAAATTCCAAATATATTTGTTCTATGCGAGCCAATGGTATGTGTCCAATCGACCTAAAGCACGCACAATACAGATAAGGAGGGTATGTGGCATTTGACATTGATAAGTATGCACAATTCATGGATACTTTTATATGTTTTAGTTATGAATAAAAACGGAGGAACACACCTCAGTGAGACGGAGCTCACACTTCATGCATTAAGGAGAGAAAACAATTACATATATAGTTTATGAGAAGATTAGATCCTACTCCTATCTAATCAGATCTCAAACAACCTACAACCTCAATCTGCGTACTAATAAAACAAACTCACAACAACATTCTATTTTAATAAGTTGCTAGGCGTGTCTTCATTATTCTAACATCCCCCTTTAATGAAGAAATGTACTTTCTATCACTCCTAACTCTTTCCTGCATTTTTCAACGTTCATCTTTCCAAGAGGCTTGGTAAAGATGTCAGCCACATTATTAGTGGTATTACAATAGATCAAGTCAATTTCCTTTGAATGTATCTTTTATCTTACAAAATGATGTTGAATTTCAAT
Organism: Picea glauca; assembly: GCA_000966675.3. NCBI lineage: Eukaryota > Viridiplantae > Streptophyta > Pinopsida > Pinales > Pinaceae > Picea > Picea glauca. Next base: position 65,238 of record JZKD02S0343870.1, read on the forward strand.
ATGCTTGGTTCTGGCATGATAAATTGGGTTGTGTGTCAGTTTAATAGAACTTTGATTGTCACATCTGAGAATAGTTGGCCCCATTTGTTTATTTCCAATATCTTCAAGAATTCTCCTTAACCAAACAAATTCACAAGTAGAATTGCATAGATCTTTGTACTTAGCTTCAGTTGACAATAAAGAAACAGTTGGTTGTTTCTTACTGCTCCACAACACGACCCTTGTACCTATGTTGAATGCATATCCTGAAGTTGATTTTATGTCATCAGGATTTCTGGCCCAATCTGAATCAGAGTAACCTGTTAACTCAACATCATAGTCATTAATATAGATAAAACCAAAATTAACAGTTCCTTTCAGATATCGAAGAACTTTCTTTGTAGCCTTCCAATGACTATTTGAAGGCTTATCCATGATCTGACTAAGGATGCTGACTGAGTATGCAATGTCTAGCCTTGTAGTGGTGAGGTAGTTCAAACTTCCCACCAACTGATGATATAAAGTACCATCTACCTCTTTAGATCCGTCTTCATTGTACAACTTTGCATTCTGTTCTAAGGGAGTTGACATAGCTTTACATTCACTCATGTTGAACCTTTTAATAATTTCTTTTGTGTACTTACTTTGAGTGATCAATGTTTTACTAGACTCTCTCCAAACCTCAAGCCCTAGACAGTAATGCAATTCACCGAGGTCTTTCATTTCAAACCCTTGAGATAACTGAATTTTCATCTCTTTAATTAACTTACATGCACTCCCTGTAATAATGAGATCATCCACATATAAAGATATTAAAGCAACATTATCTTCTTCATATTTCTTAACATATAGATTAGGATCATTCTTGCTTTTCACAAACCCATTTTGAGAAAAGAAGGTATCTATCTTTACATACCATGATCTCGGTGCCTGTTTCAAACCATATAATGCTTTCTTTAACCTGCAGACTAGATGCTCTTGTCCCTACTTGACAAACCCTTTAGGTTGAACCAAATAAACCTCTTCTTTTAAATCACCATTCAGAAAAGAAGATTTGACATCTAACTGATGTAACTTCCAATTATGTTTTGTAGCTAAGACAATCAGTACTCTAATTGTATTCAATTTAGCTACTGGTGCAAAAGTATCTTCATAATCAAGTCCCTTCTTTTGTGAATATCCTTTTGCAACTAATCTTGCCTTATATTTTTCAATGCTACTATCTGCTTTAAATTTAGATTTATACAACCATTTTCTTCCAATAGGGACTTTGTTTTCAGGCAGCGCAACTAATTCTGATGTTTGATTTTTCATAAGAGAATCATATTCATCATTCATAGCATTTCTCCATACTTCATGTTCTTTAGCTTGATCATAATTTGCAGGTTCTACAACATTCATAACATGAGACATCAATGCATAGTCTCTATACCTTATACATGGCTGAGTTTGTTGTGATGACCTTCTTTGTCCTTCAATGCTTTCATGTCATCTTCTGCTCTGTGGTGACTCTTTTCCACTTGTTGTATCCTGACTGCTTGAAGTGTCCATACTGCTTTCATTTTGTTCTTGAACCTATACATGTACCTGTTCATGTTCTAGTTTAACCATTGCATCTATTTTGACATGTTTATCATTATCATTATGCCAAGAATATGCATCATTCAATGTATCAACTTTATCTTCATTCTCATGAAACATCACATCTCTACTTCCAAACAATTTATGTGAACTGTGATCAAAGAATTTGTATGTTTTTTTATCATTACAATACCAAATAAAAACACACTTGATTGACCTTGCATTAGGTTTCCTTTTCTCATCCTTTGGAATATGTGAAAAGGCAGTGGATCCAAATACTCTTAAATGACTGACATCAGGTTTATAACCAGAAAGAATTTCAAAAGGAGTTTGGAAATCTAATTTCTTAGTTGGACTACGATTCTTTAAATAAACAACAGTGTTAATGGATTTTTCCCAAAAACCATTAGAAATGTTTTTAACTTGAAGCATATTGCGAGCACACTCCACCAGTGTTCCGTTCCACCTCTTAGTAGCACCATTTTGTTGCGTTGTATGAGGTACTGTAAACTGTTGTTGGATCCCATGAAATTTACAGTAACTTTAAAATGCACCTGATGTATATTCACCACCCTGGTAAGATTTGAGAACTTTAATACACTTTCCTGTTTGTTTTTTAGTTGGAGTTTTGAATTCTTTGAAGTACTCAAATACATCACTTTTACTCCTTATGAAATAGACCAATGTATATCTAGATCTATCATCAACAAAAATAAGAAAGTAGGAAGCACCACCAAGTGACTTAGTTTGCATAGGTCTACATACATTAGTATGAATTAATTCAAGAGTGTCTCTTTGTATTTTCTCTGTATGAACATGAACATCCTCTCTATGTTGTTTACCAAGTGCACATGCTTCACATGGAAATTGATCATTCTTCATAGCAGGAAGACCTTCTACCATAGTTTTTCGTTGTAACAACATCAAATCATTGTAATTTAGGTGTCCATACCTGTGGTGCCATAATTATTTTGTTGACATTGTTGTGGATGTCAATGCAACATGACGCTTCATCGTCACATCCAATTTATACAATCCAACAACCTTGGTACCTATGGAAACAACCCTGTAGTGATTCTGGACATCTTTCACAACACACCTCAACATACCAAATTCCACTTTTAGATTATTATCAGTGATAGTTGAAATAGATATCAAATTCTTTTTAATACTAGGAACATACATCACATTATGAATCTGTCTCAATTGTCCATTAGGTAAGTTCATGATCCGTAGGATCTTTCAATGACTATGGTTGAGTTTTAGTTTTGCATGCGTTAATTAACCATTTGAGAAACTTAGTGAAAGAATGAGGAAAGAAGAGGAATTATGACATCCATATACACATATGCAGATCTGAAATGAAGTAATAAACAAAAAACCATAACACTAGGATTGATAACGGAGTTTGGCAAAACGTTGCCTACGTCTCCGAGCCTTTGTCTCTGTGGGGGAGACTTATTTATTTATGTTCAAAAGCTCAAAAATACATTAAAGCACTGCCCATTGGCTACAAGACTAATATATTCATGTTCTTCTAGATCTCTAGAACCTTGCAAAGAAAACAGCACATAAAACGGACGTCCGGAGCTCCCAGAAATGATCCGACAGCGTCTGCTCCTCAATATCTTCCCTACATCAAAATGGCTTTGGCTTGGCTTCCCTTCACCATAACTCTGCCTTTTTTGTCTGACCTCCATGGCCTCAAATAGGCCTGGTTTATATAGATCTGAATTTGGTTATCCATCCCCAACTTCCTCCCAAAATTTGGGCTCCAAAAATGCCCAATATCTCCCAAAAATGAAGAAAATCAATTAAAATCAGGCATTAAATCTTTTTAAAAATCTCAACTATGCAACAAAAACCCAAAATTGTGTAAATTTGGACATTAGGCCCCGAGGCCTGGGCGCGGGCCCCCTTTTCGCGATCTTATGGGCCATATTTGGCCAAGCGCTAGCCCAAAGGCTAAGCGTTGGCCCCCTGTCCCCGGCTCGCTCCTGGTCATCAGGCGTGTGTACCGGACCACATGCTTAACAATATATAACTGCGTGCTCTGTGTGGTAAAGGTCCCGGGTCATATGGGACCACCCAGGAACCAAGGGCCAAGCCCTATCCAATACATCCCCCGTGCATGTGGTAAGCCCCGCGCTCCCGTTTATATGGAATGGTCATGTGTTAACGACGAGGGCTGGGGCTAAGCCCCAATCCTTTTCCCCGCTGAATAAACATTGGATCAAATTCAAATAAAAACATTCCAGTATAGTTAACAAGGAACACCTGTGGGGAGGGCAGCTAGCCTAGTCCTGCCAGTCCATTGCCCGGAGGATAGGTAATGGGTTCGACGCTCGGCGAAACCACAAAAATTTACATAACCCATTAACCAACCACAGGGTGCCACGTGGCAGCCCATGACTGGGCCACGTGGCACATCAACAACCAACCACAATCTGCCAACTGTCAATTTTCGATTGGTCCACGTCACCTGCCACGTACCACCGTACTGCCCTGTCAGTCTGTTGCGTGTCTGCCACGTCATCCTGCCACCATACCTGCCCAGTCAGTTGTTGACATCATCCCATGCCACGTGTCACCCTTACAGTGGTGACACGTGTCACCCATAGATTGGTCCAGCTGTCTGCCCGTATGCCATATCAACCTGCCACGTGTCATCTTCAGGAACTGCCACATCACTTGTACGGTCGTACGACCTGTACAGTCAGCATGCCATGTGGCACTGTACGGACCGTACAGTCATCCCCTTTTTTTGCCTGTTTGGGTTTTCAAACAGAACGCGATATCTTTTGCATACAAAGCCCGTTTGATGAAGTAAATATACCATCGAAATCAGGAAGACGAGATGGACGCAATGGCGTTGGTTTCGTCAAATTGCGAGCACTTTTATTTTTGAGCATTTTTAAGCCCTGTCAGGCTTCTAGATCCGATTCTGGATCACACCTCCCCACAAAAAGACCTTTTGGTCCCCAAAAGGTTACTGACTAGTCAACAAGCTCGAGATAGGCCACCCAGCTTGTCCGATGTCTCTAAACTCTGTCCTGTGCACCTGTCTCATCAAGATCAACTGTAACTCAATCATGACAACTGATAGTATATTGTTAGCCATTTGAACCCTGTTACATCTTACTGAAGCCACTATCATCCATGTAGAAAACATTACTAATGACAGCATAAAAAAGACGACTACAAATGAGCTGATATGCTTGAAATATCTGCACGACATGAGCTTATCTTGAAGAAACTTATGATTGATTTTCCATTCAACAATCATTTTTTGTTCTTGCTTAAGATCAATTACTTCTTTTGAAACAATTATTGGTTTGTTGCTTGCTTGCACTGCCTTCTTTAATTGTTCCATTGTTTGAAATGTTTTATTTGCTTTAACATGATGAGCATGAACCACATAATCTTGACCTGCTTTAGTGAATTGATATTGATTCTTTGTCCTATAGAAGATTGCCTTACGATCATATAAATATGGGTTACCTAAGACCATTCCACATTCTCTTAACGACGCTACATCACATGTTACTTCATCCACATACTTTGATTGTGCACTACTTTGTGATGTGCATTTGATGATGATTTCTTATCCATTTAAGTGTGTAAGGCTTATGATGAGTTTGTGTTTTTAACCCCAATTGCTTAACCAATTCTTCTGAGATTAGATTAGAT
>JZKD02S0343870.1:70537-106433 GCA_000966675.3 Picea glauca
GTGTGTCGCATGATTACCCTTATATGAAACAAGTTGTTTCTACAATCAATGTCTTCACCAATTTTACCTGTCATACCAACCAATGAAATCTTTGACTCATCACCTGAATCCGATCTCAAGTCTGTGGGTTTTGTTGTCATTGTCACTATCTGCGTTCCCTTCTTTTCTTTGAACCACTTTGGCCTCTTCTCGAGATGTAACTGCCAACATTTGTCCTCATCATGTCCCTATTTTTTGCAATGCTTGCAAGAGGGTTTTCCTTCCTTCCTCGTTATTGCATTTTCATTCTTTCCATGCCTTTTCCTCTTGTCCTCTTTCCTTGAAGATGATGATTCCCTTGACACACCTGCTTTCCCTGCTTCAATATACGTAGCCTGAACAAAAACCTCGTCAAGGTTAGTGGGTCCAAACATGAAAACAATGTTTCTAATATGTGCAGGTAAACCTCCTATATACTTCATCAGAGTTTCTTATGTTTGCAAAGGGATATCTAACATTAATGCCATTTTTCGAAATCCATCGGTGTATTCTTGCAATGTTTGTCCTTTTCTTAGTTTTAAAGATTGCCATTCAATTAATGCTTTTTCTTTATAACCCAAAGAATAGAACTGTTTCCTAAGTGCAGAAATGAAACTCTTCCATGATGGAAATACATTACCCACATGTTGTGTTCCCTTTTGCAGCTTTCTTTGCCACCAGATGAGAGTTATACCTGCAAGCCTCAAAGATGCCAACTTAATTTGTGTTGCCTCATCTTTGATCTGTTGCACATTGCAGTATACCTCCATCTTCCTGATCCAATTGTCAAGTTTTTCTACATTTACTTCACCATCATATATGGGCAACTCAAAATTTACATCAATTTTTAACAATGGCATTTCATGTTTATTCTTATGAACATTTTTCTTTCCATTAGATTTATAACTTGAAATTGAAGAAGAAGGAGAAGAAGGAGGTGTTGATGGAGGTGAAGGAGGAATCTGAGGATGGTCCTCTTCCTCTTCACTTTTTCCCTTTGAAGATTCACCCAAAACTGGTATTTTCCATTCCAAGTAATCCTCGTACAAAACTTTCACCATCTCCGACATAGCAAGGAATGTTTTCTAGAACTCTTTTTCATCCTGAGAAATCCCTTCTTTCGATGCCATCTTCTCATTGTGAGAAGCTCTCTTTCTCAATCCAATGAATGGATTCTCTGCAACAAGCTCGCCTTCACCACGTTGTAGCTTTTCCCTGGTTAACATGAAAAACTCAAATCCAAACATCAACTAGCTCTGATACCACTTGATCCGTAGGATCTTTTAATGACTATGGTTGAGTTTTAATTTTGCAAGCGTTAATCAACCATTTGAGAAACTTAGTGAAAGAATGAGGAAAGAAGAGGAATTATGACAGCCATATACACATATGCAGATCTGAAATGAAGTAATAAAAAACGAACCATAACACGAGGATTGATAACAGAGTTTGGCACAACGTTGCCTACGTCTCCGAGCCTTTGTCTCTGTGGGGGAGGCTTCTTTATTTCTGTTCAAAAGATCAAAAATACATAGCAACAGTGCCAATTGGCTACAAGACTTATCTGGTCATGTTCTTCCAGATCTCTAGAACCCTGCAAATAAAACGACATGCAAAACGAACGTCCGGAGCTCCCAGAAATGACCCGACATCGTCTGCTCCTCAATATCTTCCCTGCATCAAAATCGCTTTGTCTTGGCTTCCCTTCAGCATAAGTCTGCCTTTTCTGTCTGTCCTCCATGGGCTCAAACAGGCCTGGTTTATATAGATGTGAAGTTGGTTATCCATCCCCAACTTCCTCCCAAAATTTGGGCTCCAAAAATGCCCAATATCTCCCAAAAATGGAGAAAATCAATTAAAATCAGGTATTAAATCTTTTTAAAAATCTTAACTATGCAACAAAAACCCAAAATTGTGTAAATTTGGACATTAGGCCCCGAGGCCTAGGTGCACGCCCCCATTTCGTGGTCATATGGGCCACATTTGGCCAAGCGCTATCCCAAAGGGTAAGCGCTGGCACCCTGTCCCCGGCTCGCTCCTGGTCATCGAGCGTGTGTACTGGACCACGGGCTTAACAATATATAATCACGCACTCTGTGTGGGAAAGGTCCTGGGTCATATGGGACCGCCCGGGAACCAAGGGCCAAGCCCTATCCAATACAACCCCCGTGCATGTGGTAAGCCCCGCGCTCCCGTTTATATGGAATGGTCATGTGTTAGCGACGAGGGCTGGGGCTAAGCCCCGACCCTTTTCCCCGCCGAATAAACATTGGATCAAATTCAAATAAATACATTCCCGTATAGTTAAGAAGGAACACCGTGGGGTAGGAAGCTATCCCGGTCCTGCCATTCCATTGCCCGGAGGATAGGTCATGGGTTCGACCCTCTGCGAAACCACAAAACTTTACATAACCCATTAACCAACCACAAGGTGCCACGTGGAAGCCCATGAATGGGCCATGTGGCACATCAACAACCAACCATAATCTGCCAACTGTCAATTGTTGATTGGTCCACATCACCTGCCACATACCACCGTACTTCCCTGTCAACCTGCCGCGTGTCTTCCACGTCATCTTGCCATCGTACCTGCCTAGTCAGCTGTTGACATCATCCCGTGCCACGTGTCACCCTTACAGTGGTGACACGTGTCACCCATAGATTGGTCCAAATGTCTTCCGTACGCCATATCATCCTTCCACGTGTCATCTTCAAAAACTACCAAGTCACCTGTATGGTCGTACGACCTGTACAGTCAGCATGTCACATGGCATTGTACAGACTGTACAATCATCCCCTTTTTTTGCATGTTTGTGTTTTCGAACAAAACATGATATCTTTCGCATACGGAGCGCTTTTGATGAAGTAAATATACCACCGGAATCAGGAAGACGAGATGAACACAATGGCTCTGGTTTCGTCAGATTCCGAGTACTTTCATTTTTGAGCATTTTTAAGCCCCGTCAGGCTTCTGGATCCGATTCTGGATCAGTTCACACTTATTACTCCATAGCCTTTGACCTTATGTGATATGTTATCTCCTAGGTAAATGTGTGTGCCATCATTTTTCTCATAATATTCATCATACCATTCTTTATTACAAGTCATATGATCTGATGCACCCGAATCTATGAACCAAGCAGTCTCATCGTTGGTTTCAACAGACAATGCAGCTTCAGAAATAAACAATTTAAGATTTTTAAATCCATCATTAACTGAAGTGTCTCTATTCACAAAATTTCCATTATGCCTTCTATGTCTCTGATTTGATTCATGATTCTTTCTTCTATAGCAATCTTTAGCGAGATGTCGAGGTTTTCCACAATAATCACATTCAATATTTCTCTTTACATAAGAATCAGGATGTGTCATACCTTTCTGCTTTGCTTGAAACCGACCTTTGTTCTTGTCCCACGGTATGATCTTTTGCCTCTTGCAATCAATGCCAAATCTGAGCCACTTGAATCCAGATCAAAATTCTTCATTCTCTCTTCCTCTTGAAGAAGAATCCCAACCAATTCATGAAATGTAGGAGGTGTTTGTCTAGCTAAGAGCACTAAAATAAAGACTTTATAGTCTTGGACTAAACCCTTCAAAGAAACAGTTACTAAATCGCTACTATAAACTTTTTCACCAATGTCACCTAGCTTATCACTTAAATCTTTAATTATGGAAACAAAATTGCTTATGCTTTCATTGGCTTCCATTTTAATAGATAGTAGCTTAGTCTTTAAAAATAAAATGCGGTTTGCATTAGAAGTTTCGAACAAACCTTTCAGGACGTCCCAAGTCTCTTTGGACCTCTTATATTCCCTTATATGAGGAATGATGTTGTCCTTCACGGACATGCGCAACAAAAATTTCACTTTCATCTCTCGCCTATCCCAATCTGGAATCGAGGCAGCAACAGGTGGTTTGGGCTCATCACCTTTGACAATCGTCCATAGGCTATATGCCTCGAGAATGGTGGTCAGCTTAAACTTCCAGTTAACATAGTTTTTTCCATCAAGCTTGGTGGATTCATTTAAATATGAATTGGTGAGAGGGTTTGTCATATTTTACCACAAATAATTCAAAGATTATTCGCCAAGATAAAAAAAAATAAAAAACTGGATTTTACCTCTCGCACAAGCTCCTCCTCAGCAACAAACAATTTTAAATTGGCAAAAGCGTAGGCAATTCTCAGGCGACAAATGTGCACTCAAGAGTGACTAGACAACACATAGGATAACAACAATAGAAATTGCACTAGCTCGTAGCTAGAGAGGGCACGCAACAACTCCAACACACAGGGGCGCACATAGGTGAAAATTGCAGCAGAGAACAAAACTTTTTTCTTTGCAGCTCTAATGACAAACTCCATGCTAACCTCAACACATTGGAATATAGAGGGTGGTTGCATGATTTTGTGTAAATCGATGTAAATGTGGCTCCAGTTGCAGTGATAAAGCCTCAGCAATCAATCATAGCACAATCAAAACGCACTGAAGATAGCAATCACAACGTAATCATCACTCCAACAGATAGCTAACAACTCCACACAGTCAACACATAAGCAGATAGCTCCACCAACGAATGAGTAGCAAGAGAAATTGCTCCAAGAGACAACAAACAAAAGGAATATCTAATTTCCTAGGCAGTGTACACACTCAACTCTGTACATAGAAAAGCAAATGATGCTAGAGATGTCAAACGTCTTTAGCTTCCTCACAACCTCACAATAGTTTGTCAGGCTCTCTCACCAAACTCCAGGCTTTCGCACATCTCCCTCACATTGCCGCTCACTTCTCTTAAGATCTGATACCATATGAATAAAAATGGAGGAACACACACCAATGACACGGAGCTCACACTTCATGCATTAAAGAGAGAAAACAATTACATATATAGTTTATGAGAGGATTAGATCTTACTCCTATCTAATCGGATCTCAAACAACCTACAACCTCAATTTGCATACTAATAAAACAAACTCACAACAACATTCTATTTTAATAAGTTTGTAGACGTGTCTTCATTATTCTAACATTAGTTCATCATCATTAAAAATGACTGCATTGATTTTCAGCCACCCCAATTACTACACTATACATTGATATAATTCTAGGTATTGTTCAGAAACATGCCTTCTCTGTTATAATATTTTGGATAAATTCAAAATTCCTTTTCCACATTCATGTGTTGTTGTATTCACTTGGATATAAATAGATGAGCGATATTTTATTACTTTAGGGAGTGTTTCAGAGCATTTTAATACTAGTTGGTAGGTAATTGCATCTTCTTCTTTCAACCTTGGTAAAATGATAATTAGTTATATGGACACTTAATTACACCGAAGGCGTTCTTTTAAAGGGAGGTCCTTAGGGAATCAGAGCATATTGAACATTGCCATCTCTCCATCATATGAGAGCATATTAAACACTTCCATTTGTCCATGACATGAGGCTTTTCCTGGAATGGATGAAGAATACGGATGAAAAAGCCATGTGTCCAATGGATTATTGAAGCTCTCCGACAAAACACCGCCATTACCACTATTCATCACCGAGAATCCGTGCCCTGGAAGTTTCCCATCTGCTAAACAGGAACTTTCTGCGTCAACCACTGGGAGCTGATCGTATTCCATGAATTTCAGAGTCTAGGAAGCACTGACCCAAACGTAGGTTTTGAGAGGGATTTTGGCATACCAGATGTCGATGTACAATTTATCTGTTCCATTTGGCTCTAAAAAGCCATCCCGAATTTGTCGTTCATGGAGATACCTGCCCATTTTCCAGTACGCTTCCAGAAATTCCAGTTTGTAGAGGTATGATGGATTGACTTAGAGGGTGATTAATCTTAAGTTTTTTAAATCATGTATCGAATGTATGCTAGAAAAAATAGAGAATCCAATCAAATGGATGGATGCTTGTATTCGATTGAGGCATGTAAAACCGCTATACGCAATAATAAACGAATGGTGAGTGTGGATGTTGATATTAATCTTGGGTGAGATGATATGTAAGGGATTTAGAAGACCAAGTCCTCAAATCGATGGAGATTGTGCAGATACTTTGAAGATTGTGTGTGTAATTGCGCATAGTTAAAGTACCATGGGGATTTCTTGTGATGAATTGTGGTCTCCGTAAATTTAAGGAGAGGCAAAGCAATGTCAAAGAGTGAGTCACCGCCATGTGGAAGAGGATGTGGATACCTGTAGATGCTTTGTGGGAATATTTTCTGGATCTCCAGTGGAAAATTTGTGATGGAAATTCAGGGTTATCTTTGCTAGCAATATATATGTTGGGAGATTTGCATTCGGCCTCCTCTTCTTGCCTGTGAATTCAATCTGAGTGAGAAGTATTTGTCAGCCCTCAAAAACATACGAAACTATAGTTGTGCTTGAATTTGGTCATTTGATCGTTTCGTGCTGTGTGGTTGGCTGCCCGCTAATTAAAATAAAGAAGAAAACATGTGCCAACCATTTCGAGTCCAAGGCTGGTGGAGTATTGAATCGATGATGGGCTAGAAATGAATTACACAACCAAGAATTTGAGGGAACACTTTAATGTGAGTTTTTTATATTTAAATTTGATTACTAAAAGACAAGCTTCCAAGAAACTCAAATCTTGGAAAAACTGGTTATAAAGTCACATCAAATTTCAATTTATTTTATTAATGATTAAATAAAAGACTGGTTATAAAGTCACATCAAATTTATTTTATTAATGATTAAATAAAGTGAGAGAGCTTGGAAGTAATTTTAAAGTTAATCTTCAGCTTGGGAATTAATTTTAAAGTTAATTTTTATGAGGTGATACTTTAAATTACATATTTTCAATACCTTAGTTTGGGTGATGATGCTTGATGGTAAATTTTACCAAACCTTATGATAAAGAAAGCAAGCAAAAATAAAATTCAACATAAAGAATTATAAGAATGCTTGTAAATACAAAATTGTTTGTAATTGGAGTTATAAGGCTTTGTTATTTATTTGAAAAACTTTTGTGAAGGTTTTATAAGTAGTTTTTTTGGAAGTTATAATGAAGTTATAAGGTGGTTGTAAATGTGTTATAAGGGATCCAACAAATTGCATTTGCAAAATTGTATTTGGTGTTATTGTTTAAGTTGTAGACGTACGTGGAATTGAATAAGGGGGCTTTAGGATCTTTTTGTGTGTTTAAGTTATTGGTCATCTTTGTTCCACATTTTGCATAATGACAAGAATTGAAGAAATATTTACAATATTGAACACATTAATTAACTCAACTACGGAATCTACAATTGCAATAAACAAGTGCACTCTCCTTACAGTGATTACTTGTTTACAAGTAACACACAAATAAGTTGATATGTTCAAACTTCAAAACAAGTTGTTGTCTAATGAGTTAAGTTTGCTTTGACACCAACAATGTGATTTCAACAACCAAAATGACATCAAGGATGAAAATAATGAAAATGCTCAATTGACTAGTGATAACAGTCATAAACATGAAAATGAGTTGGATGAAGTCCCTATGTTAGAAAAAGTTGTGGATAAATGTGGCAAAGAAATTAGAATTGTTCGACCATGAGAATAATTAAGCTTTAAACGAAATCGATATGGACTAGGATATGAAAAGGATGTTGACAACCTTTTTCATATTCCTAATTATAGAAAACCTATTTGCTTTGTGAGTGGAGGTTTTTTGAATGATGATGAGAAGACAGAGCTTGTGGATATTGTTAAGGAACATGTACATGATATTTTTGGTGATGATGTTGGTACAGATATTCTATATCATGATAATTGATCGGATAAAGAACCCGTACAGTGGAAACATTGTCACAGGTTTGGCCATGATAAGTCAAACTATTTTGATCTTCACCCATGCAGATTTTCTGGGAAGACAAATCATCTTTCAGTAAGGTGTCAAAAGAGAAAGCAGAAACATATTAATTTTTAATGGTTAGGAAATTGTCTTTAGCATTTGGAAGCCAATTTATTGGAGAATTCTTATCGACAAATTTATACATAAGTACAACCGTACTTGATTGGAGATATTTCTACAGTTGACGGACATGAATGTTTTTTATGATTGGATGATATAGTGTATGATCGAGGCCACTTTTGAATGACGATCAAGGGAATTTGAACCACTTGTCCCTCACAAATGAGAAATTTATTAAAGTTCTCAGTGAGGTACCAAGTTTGATTTAGAGCTTGTGAACAAATGATCAAGTATGCAACCTAGTTCTTGGTATACAGTCTTGTTCTTGAACATATTTTTCTTGATAGTTTGTGGTAAGATTAAAACCAACCATTGAGCAGAAGACATGAAATTCTGCTTGTTACATTTTCATATTTTTGAGCCTTGAATTCTTGTTAATTTATGGTCAACTTAAAACCATGCCATTTAGTAGAAGACATCGTCTTCTGCTAGACATTTGGTTTGTGGTCATTCTAAAACCACCAATTGATTTTGTGGTCACCCTAATACCACCAATTTAGTAGAATACATTAGCTTCTCCTATTTTTTCAGAGTTTATAGAGCATCTTCAGCCAACCCTCTGAACATTCGCTTCACATATTGTTGATTACCAGGTAGTGGCAGTTTTTTAGGAAACAACGAACTTATGATTAACAGGGGATGTTAAAACTCTAATCATAGTTCATTAGTTTACCTAACTATTATATAGTTACATGACAATTATGGTATATTTATGGTTTATTTTTATTATATATGTACGTCTATATACATTATTATTTGCCAATATTTATTTATCTTTGTTCATCATGGTTTCTTGATTGCTTCAGTTATTTCTATTATTCTTATGTTGTTTTCTTCATTATGAATCTAGCACCCAGACCCTGGAGTTATTGTGTCATTAGATTCCCCTATATTGCTCGCAAAGAAAACCATGAAATGCTAATGTAGATAAAATGGGAATTTTATCTTCATATGTCTTTCCTTTTCTCAGTCCCTTTCCATGGCTGTGAGTTTCAATATATTGGGTTTTTTCTTACTTTATTTTGAAAACCAAGTAAAGAGTTCTATGAGATCTATTTAACAAATAATTTGGACTCAAACCACAAAACATTTATCTCTATATGCTCTTTTCTAGACATGAATGTCGCAAAATTTGATGGAGAGAGGGTGGCACGTCAAGGGTAAAGGTGGGATATCTGAGATGATTAAAATTAGTATGTGAAGATAGTGTGAGGGTATTAAAATGTGGAAATGACTACTGATCCATAATCGAATCCAGGCGGCTTCCCAAGTCTAGAAAAGACTCAAAAATGAAATCTCTCGGAATCAAACGAAACCAATTCCATTGCGACTGGATCATCGTGCTAAAACTGGCCATATATTTACTTTCTCAAAAGGACTCCGTATGCAAGAGCTATCGCACTCTGACTATTTTTTCAAACAGGCAAAAAGTCAAACATGTCAAGATTCAAAAAGTCAATGCTGACATGGTAGCATGACAGTGGACATAGATCGTACAGATGACCTGGACCATCTAGAAAGTGACACATGTCACCACTGGAAGAGTGACACATGGCACACTCAGACAGGTGCCACATGGCCCAACCGTACGATGACACATGGAATATAGTAGCAGGTATGGTCAGTGGACACATGGCAGACATGTGTTGTTGACTGGATAGTATGTTGACATGTGGGAGAATATCATTTTGACACATGACAAGTTTTTTGGAAAAGGTTGTACTGCCACGTGGCCTAGACGTGGGCTCCCACATGGCACTTACTTACTCGTTCGTGGATCATTGCAAAATTTTGTGGAGTTAGCAGGAATCGAACCTCGAACCTCTCCAACAAGAAAAGCACCTTAAAAAAGGGTTGAATATCATTGTTCTATCGAATTTACTTGGTAAACTGTATGGTATATTTTTCTCTTAGGATTTATTAAGGGAATGGATGGGCGCAAAAAGGACTAGGGCTGCGCCCCAACCCCACAACCTATCCATAAGACCAGGCAATAAAACCCAGGCCTAAATCTCCATGCGGATTTGGATACCCCCTTGGCCCTTGGTTCTGGTGTAGGTTACCATATGACCCAGATAGATATGGTTGTTCGTGCATATGCTAAGGACTAGCCCTCGGTTTGGGGGCATTTTCAAATATGACTAGTCCTTTGTTTTCAGTTAGCACATCAGCC
Organism: Picea glauca; assembly: GCA_000966675.3. Taxonomy (NCBI): domain Eukaryota; kingdom Viridiplantae; phylum Streptophyta; class Pinopsida; order Pinales; family Pinaceae; genus Picea; species Picea glauca. The sequence continues at coordinate 80,699 of JZKD02S0343870.1, forward strand.
TGGGGTTATGACACCTTCCACCATTTGTAATGGGGTTGGGACCACGGGTAAGGCGCATCACAAGGGACATGGTCCTATGCCAAAGCAACATATGACCTTTGATTTCGGAGAAAAGGCCAGCGTGCAGCCCTTTGGGCTGACACTTGGCCATATTAAGTGCATATGACCTTATTTGAGGGGGAACACACCAGACCAGGGTGCTTATCCCCAAATATTTTCAAATGTTGTTTTTTATGTTATATTTTTGGGATTTTTAATTGATTTTGGCCTGTAATTAGAGGATTTTGCCCATTTTTGGGGATATTGGGATCTTTTTTAGCCCATATTTTGGGAGGAAGTTAGGCAATTATAACCAACTTTATATCTATATAAACCGGGCCTTCTTGAGGCCATGGAAGGAAAGTGAAAGAAAATTTATGCTGAAGGAAAGCCAAGACAAAGCCATTTTTATGTAGGGAAGTTGTTCAGGAGTGCACCTTTGCGAGCCATTTCTAAGAGCTCCGGTCATTCATTTTAAGTGTCCTTTCTTCTGCTGGGTACTAGATATCTAGGAGAAAAAAACCAGAACATTCTTGTAGCCTTATGACACTGTTGCGATGTACTTATTGATCTTTGAACATAAATAAAGAAGCCTCAACCACTAAGGCAAAGGCCCGGAGATGTAGGCAATATTGTCGAACTCCGTTATCACTTCTCTTGTTATGGTTTGATGTTCTTAATGCTTCATTTCAGTTCTGTATATGCATTCATAGCTGTGATATATTCTCATATCTTCTTCCTCTTTCATTATGCTTCCTTGATTGGTTAACAAACAGATGCTTAATAACTCAACCACAGTCATTAAAAGATCATTTCGGATCAACCACCCATTTCACACATCGCCAACCACTAAACTATAATAGTTGAAGGCACATTCCACGATTATGAATCATTTCCGGTGAGTAACATAAGCATATTGAATAATTTGACATTATGAGAAGATAGATATATTATATGACTTGATGAGGCAACCATTGCAACATCATCATGGTGATGAGTTCTTTTGGATTTATTTTGATTGGTTAATTATATAAAAATATTGTATTTTTATTTATTTCATTTTATTTTATTTTTATAATAAGCTTATAATTATTTTAATTTTAGATTTATTTTGATTGGTTAACTATAAAAAAATTTGTATTTTTATTTATTTTATTTTATTTTTATAATTAACTTATAATTATTTTAATTTTAGATTTATCATGTAGTAAAAGATCAAGTTATAATTGTTTTTCAATTTTTTATATTTCAAAAATAATTTGTATTTCAAAAAATTGATTTATTTTAATATATGATAATTTTGACAATAAAATGGATTTATTCTATTTGCATGAAGTAATGGAGAGATATTGTCACATAAAATAATGTAGATCAATTTTTTTTTTTTACATATGTACATATGTATGTGAAAGTTTATGTGGTTCATAGCAATTTGCCAATCAAATCCTTTGCACACCAACATAAATAAATACAAAGTCTCGAAATTTGATTTCAATTTAAAACTTTGTTTCTACCTAAACATGTAAATAATTGGCCAAATTTTACAAAATTTCATTTCATTGTAAATCAATGACAAATGAATTATAACAAAGCCACTTTTCAATAAAAATGCATTTCATAACATCCATCTAAAAAAGAAAATTTAATGATTTTTTTTTTAAATCTTATATTATCCTTACTATTTGAACAAATACAGATGATGGAATCTACGTTTGTCTCATTCATATTAAAAAAATAAAATAAAATATTACAAGAAGAAAATTAATAATGGAATCCTTGAATTAGAATGGAATTTACCATAATTTTATTACTTTTTATAAAAATGGCCACTACTTATAATTGACACTAATAAAAATAATGAATGTGTCCCTTTTGCCATGTAGTTTTTGCAAAATTGTATACATGTATTATTTGGGAGAAAAAAAAACAAAATTTAACATATGCCGAGGACGTGAAAACTCCCTATAAAATAAGATGGTGTAAGTCACAACATTTACATAAACAATTGGTAACAAGTTATAAAAAAAAAGTTGAATGGGTGTCGAAATCAATATCAATTACCTGCAAATAGTTGATGTTGCTTCTAAAAATAGCAATAAAACTGCACCGATACCTGAAAGTCAATTGAATATTTAGCCAAATGATATGAAATTTTATAGGATTTGAAGAAGATGCGCAGGTATATAAAGTGATACAAGACACACTCAAGTTTTCAAAATTCTTAAGTGGGAACCAATTAATGATTGTCTTAGAGTTTGAGCAAAACGATTCATTTTGGACCAAGAAGTTCAATCTCAAAACAAAGAAATTTTAGATTAACAAATGAACATAATAGTGGTAAGAAATATTTATGCTACAATGTAGTAGTGGTAAGAAATCTTTATGTTAGATATCAATTAAAACAAATTTTGATCAAGAAGTTCAATCTCAAAACAAAGAAATTTTAGATTAACAAATGAACATTATAATAGTAGTAAGAAATATTTATGCTACAATTAAGAATTTTTTATGTTAGATATCAAGTAAAACAATTTTTTTATCAAGAAACAATATTCATTATCAACGGGTAATGAATCCAATATTTTGGGTGTTCAGGCGGTGTTAGTTGAATTTCTATTAATAAAGGTATTTTACGTAACATGATTTGAATATTTTTTTATTATTTTAAATTTTAACTATTATCATGTAACTTTTACTGCTTTTGAAACATTTTTCATAACAACTCTGGTGTTGATTTTTGATGTAATTTATAATTATAATTTTAAATATATTTAAATTAAAATATTTATATCCATTTGATTTTTTTTCAAATTGAGATTTATTGAAATTTTAAAAAAATAATTTTTATCCTTTTCAAATGTAGAAATTTTAGTTTTTATCTTTTCAAGTGTAATAATTTTTTTTAAAAGAAATCAGTTTATTTTGACATTTTTTTAAAATATTAAATCTGATTTTTTTTTTAAAATCAAATAATTATTTAACATTTTTTAAAAAGTTTAATAAAACAAAGTTGATCTCAATAACAATCACTATCATTATAAAATGCAATTCATATAAAACACAAGTCTTAAATTAAGAATGTATCATTTGAATATAAATATATATGTTAAATGAATTATACATTATATATAAAAATTATATTTAGAAATTTCATATTAAGTTTGGAGTATGATTAGTAATAGGTTTTATTATTATGGCACTTTCTTTTACTTTTATCAAGTTGTTTTATCTCTCAAGGTATATTATAATGTGGTCTCTTTAGTACTAAATTGCAATTGACATTCAAGAACATTGGTGATTGATGCATTTTCCTTGGTTTAATTGAAACATATTTTTTGTGTCTTGAAATAAGTCACATTTGTTAAGGCCATACCTCTAAAATTTACACTCCCTCTAGGAAATCTGGTATTACAATGGGAACATAAACAAATTATTTTTATGTTATCTTATTCATATGGAGATTACAATAAACATATTTATTCAGTGAAAAGTATTTAACCCTAGTAGAAAATAGTGAGTGCTCAATGAAAACAAAATTGTTTTACCTGCTTCATATCCTCCTCATAATCATCAATGCTGAAATTTATATCAATTTATTCCTACATATAAATACTATATCATAAAATTTGAAGTGAATAGTGTAAAAAATGGCTTTCACTGTAGAGTTAAAAACAAGATTTACCTTGCAACTACATGGGTACTCGTAATATATGATAAGTAAATGCCATTTTAGAATTTTAGAATGCTATCATTTGATAAATGTTTTCCCAATAAGAGAAACATTGCAAGAAATATTTTAGTGAGGGAAGGGAATAGTCATCAAAACCATAAAAAAAAAACAAAAAAAAAACAAAAAAAAACAAGCCATACTTAGTTCTACAAAAGTGTACTAAATTACTCGGTAATGTTTCATGCTTAACAAATATTTAGAATTATAATTGAGAATTGGGGGTTTCCCTCAACTTATGCTTGTGTTATATGAAATAACAACAATAGTAAGGAAAACATATTTATGTTCAATATGGTGCATTATTGATGCTAATTTTTTATTAAATATTACTTTCACTACAATTACCACTCCAAAAGTCTTATCGGCCCTCTATAAGTACTTCATTGGCAATTTGTCACCCTTGTTAATTATTAGCTTTCACATTACAAGGGTGATGACGAACATAACATATTACAAAAATGTGATCTTTAATTGAAGGATGATATATGTTCTCCACCTCTATGCATCTTTTATTGTAGGTATTCACAATTGTCTAAGAAATAACACTCACCTTCATTGTGCTTTATGACAACATTTTATAATGTAACATAAAATATTTAGAATTATAAGTGAGAATTGGGGGTTTCCGTCCACTTATGCCCGTGTTGTATAACAAAAACACTAAGGAGAACATATTTATGTTTAATATGGTGCATTATTGATGCTAATTTGTTATTAAATCTTACTTGTACTGCTATTACCACTCTAATAATCTTATTGAACCTCTAAAAGTAGTTCATTGACAATTTGTCACCCCTGTTAATTGATTATATTTTGCATTACAGGGAAATGAAAAACATCAACATATTACAACAATGTGATGTTTGTTTTAAGGATGATATATGTATCTCTTGTCTGCATATTTTATTGCAGGTATTCACAATTGTCAAATAAATAATACTCACCTTCATTTCGGTTCACCAGAACATTTTATAATGTTGGATTTCACATCACACTTGCACCATAAGACTTAAATATTACATAGACCTTTAGGGTTTTCCACTTATTTTTATTTATCAATAATTTCTTGCTAAATTATTAGTAATAGAACATTCTTTGAGCAAACAGGGTAAACCATTGGTCTTGATTACAAAGTTTGATCCCTTCAAGAAAATCAAACTAGTGATCTCTCCAATTTTGAGGGAGAGATGTTACATGTAGCTCATGACCGCTTGAGATAACCCTAAAAAATGAATCATTAGTAATTATATTGAAGATTAAGTTAATCATTTCAAATTAAAGTATAAATGTTATCTCTGAGAAAAAATATATTTTCATATATAATTTTATTAGTCCAATAAATCACATAATTTTCCCTCTCGTGAATGTTAATAATTTATTTTAAATTCAATAGTCATATGAATATTAATAAGACATTTCAACTTCAATCAAGTATCTATTAACATGATTTTCAATTTCAATAATTTATCCATGGACCATGAATTTGGAGGAAATTAACTAATATCATACTATTGAATAAATAAAGTTTATTTTAGACCCTTGATCATGGAAACGGTGATTAATTTGTCAATTCAATGCATTAACACATTTTACAAAAAATCTATTTCATTGGTTTTATTTCATTTTCTTCTCTTGAAGCCTCCAATGTATCTCCCTGTGGAAAAAAAAAAATGTTAGTAGTTTTCTACTCTATTTAAAATTTCTTGAGGGATTTTTGGAAAGGGGACAAGTTATTAGTTATGATAGAGTGTTAAAAACCAAAAACTAAGTGACACACCTTCACTGCAATGTCAGACATCAAACCTATAAAAGTAATGTGCATTGCACCTACATTTTCTTATGAATTGTATGCAAAAATGAAAGATACTATCTATATATCATCCAAAAGAGAAGATACTACCTATGTCTCATCCTAAAAAGAAGATACTACATGTGTTAAAATTTTCATTTCGTATCACTACTCTACCCCTAGGATTCTCTTATGCCATAGCAGAGGTCACAAAGTTGTAGATTCTTCTATGTTTTGAACATAATTATATGCATGCAATGTTTAGTCACATGAAACAACCACAAATATCATTGTTGTTTGTATCATATGTCTATAGGTTTATGCACCAGTTTAGTATTTTCTATGGTAATTAGAGGATAACCCAATGAATATCTAAGTTTTTCCTATTTTGTGAAGATATATAACCTATCTTATAAACAATTAATGTAAAATTAGTTCTAAGTGACTTCGATGGCATGGTTTTGTATTTACTAGTAATTAGTGATGATAATAAAAGTTGTCTTGTTTTATATTTCATTTGCATATCCAATTATGATTTGAAAAAAAAACTTTTTAAATGATACCTAGAATTAAAAAATGTACACATGTAACATCTTTTGTTTTTTATATATACTTAGAAAAAGTTATTCAACCATTAAATTCTTTATATTATCTTTGTTTCAATGCGTATTCTCTTGTTTCATTGTATATTCTCTCACTAAATATAATGATCATAAAACCATATGTTACTTAGTGTTTTTCAATCATTCCCTTTCTTGCTTTGGGGTATGTTAGTTAAAGATTCCATCCTTCATATATTTAAAACCATTGATCAGTTATATAATTATTTAATTAAATATTCTATAATTTTGGTGTACATGTATTTAAAAAAAGATTCCATTGTTCGGCCTTTTTTTAAAAGATATGCATGCTTTTATATGTCTAGGATGAAAAAGAGGGAATGAGTGTTGGATCGTCTTCTGATGTCAGAGAAACAGAGTAGTGTTTTTCATCCTTATTATTGTTGTTGAACCTCTCTGTACAACCGTGGTGGGGTGTTAATCGAAGGATGACAAAACATGAGTTGTTGATCCATGGCCACTCAAATCGAACGAGCAATATCTTTCATGCGGTTAGCACATGTCAGAACCTTGGTAATACCTCAACTGTTGAATGTTTTGTCATGATAATGAGATTCTAATTGTGTCCATTGTGTTTTTGTAATACCCTTTACTAATGCTTCAAAGTTAAACGGTAAATTTATAATCTAAATTAGTTTTCCTTTCTTGAACACGACATCAAATTCCTATTTATGTTTGCATTACAACAAATCTAACTAATTTATGTTGAAGTTATAGAAAATTAACCAGCTAAATATTAAATTCTCATTTTATACAGTCCAAAGTAGTCACAAAACAGAGTACACAACATATTGCACATTTTCCATACATAAATTCATATCATAACTTTCATTTTGAACAAAATTAATACTGGAAAAAATACCTCTTGAAGAAGAAGTTTTTCCCTTTCTTTCATGTTGTTGCATACTGCTTGAAATTGCCTAAAAAATGAATCCTTTCCTCCTAGCCAGCTAGGAATAGAGCCTCTCTGACTCCCTAGCTCTAGGAACCCTTGCAGTTTCTTGGTCATCTGAGCCCAAAATCCCAAGCAACCCCAGTTCCTCCTGTGACAGACCTCCAACAAGCTCCTCAGCAAAACCACAACAAGCTCCTCCACCAAACCACACAACCAGATCCTCCAAAATAGAGCCCGTAATACAATACCCCCAAAATAATGTCCCCCCCCCTTGCCTTATCATCCCCTCCCATCATTCACCTCCTTCTTCCTTCATTTAATTCTCAACTACCCTCCCTCAATTAGGTGCCAACCACCTTATCCCCTTTTCATTAATGGGTTGATCTTTCGATACAGAATAATAATTAATAATTTATTAAACAGATATTAAATCATGAAATTAATTAATTAATTAATTAAACCAATGAACATTCAACAAATATTTAACCATGACAATTAATTAGTTAATTAATTAATTCAACTAATATACATTAAACAATTATTTAAATCTTGACAATTGATTAATTACTTAGGGTTGTTACATACACCCACACTTCAGGAAACTTCATCCCAAAGTTAAAGCATTTTATGATACAAGGGAAAAGACACATGGTTCACACATTCATATCCAATAACAAACATTATCAGTAAGTTAGCCAAGAAAATTCATACATACTAGTGTACATGTGCAAGAAATGCATGTGTAGCTAGTACATACAAGTATCATGCATGTACTAATAACAATAACTATCACCTCAATAGTAATTTTTGTATGCATCCAATCCAATCAACAAGACTATTCATTTTATAAAAGTTAATAGACCAATAAAATGTTTACGAAATACCTTAATTACAATAATATAGCTCAACAATGTTTATTTAGACAATTTGTAATTTAGTTAAGTAATTATGAATATTCATATATACACATTTTCTTTTCAAAAGGAAAAACAATAAATTCCACCATAAGGAAAATCTCCATACACTCTCAACTATTTCTACTCATCCTTCCTCCCTAACTTACTTCCATGTTCCATTCCTATCCTTCCTCTGCTGGACTATCTTGGAGGGTCAACTATATTGACCTAACTCCAAATAGAACCCATAAGAAAAAGTGTCACTATCTTGACCAAGCTTCCACAGCAGACAACTGACAGTCATCATCACACGTCTAGGTGAGCGTGAGCTAACACCGTCCTCCCATGACTCTAGGTTTTGGAGGATACACTGTGGGAAATGCCTCCACCCCTGCTAACAGGACTAGGGTCAACACCCTACACTAGAATATACAATGGCACCATGTTGTTGGGAATTTTGTCATCGTTTATTTAGTTTTAAGCAGTCTCACCACCTGAAATCCTGCACTGGTCCACATATCATAGCAATGCATTCAAACCAATATAATTTCACATACAAAGATTCATACCATATTGTTTCTCAGTCAATGGTCATGACATCCACTTTCATTACTATTATCCCTTGGCTATTTCATAGCCCATTGACTTGCAGATTAGTCTTTAACACAAACTCATACATATTTATGCATTATCATCATGTAATTGCGCACAACCATAATCTCAATTCGGTATCCACGTAGCAACAACTTTAACATCAATGTTTTCAAGTTATAAATAGATCTCATAATATCCCCATAATTCAATTAACGTTACCCGTTCATAGAATTTTTATTTACATAATAGATTGCATCATATCCACCATCATTCAAATAACATTTAAACCTTCAAAGGATTCACATTCACATAGTAGATCACATCATATCCATCATCATTCAAGTGACATTTAAACATTTATAGAATTTAGATTCACATAGTAGATCGCATCATATTCATCATCATTCAAGTGACATTTAAACATGTATAGAATTTACATTCACATAGTAGATCACATCATATCCATGATCATTCAAATAACATTTAAACATTCATAAAGGTTTATACGGCTTAAAAGTTCAAGTGTATCATTAATAGTTTCATGGTGAATAGCCATCTATGTCAAAAGGTGGTATTGCATACACCCAACCTTCAAGAAACATATTCTAGAGGTGGTAAAAAGAGTGAGGGATAATCTCATTGTAACGTCTCGACATCCTCCCAAGTAGCATATCATGGACTATACTTGTCCCACTGGACCTTAACTTGGTTTACCAGATGATTCTACCATGAGGTTTCCTGCGTTCGATACATGCAATTTCTTCCAATTTAGTTTATGTGATTCATCAACAACATAATGACATAGAACAAATACATGAAAAACATTATGAGTTTTATGCAAGTGGGGTGGCAGTACAAGATGATAGGCAATGGGTCCAATTTTCTCTTGGATTTTGAATGGTCCTATAAATCGAGGTGAAAACTTTTTCCCCTTCCCGAATCAAATGGTACTCTTATTAGGCCTGATACGAATGAAAACCCGATCCCCCACTTTATAACTTCAGTCATTCCTGTGTGCATCCGCATAACTTTTCTGTCTATCTTGTGCTTCCTTTAGTCTCTGCCTAATTTGAATCACCTGTTCCTCCATCTCTTGAATCAACTCTGGCCCAACTGTTACTCAGTCTTCTAATCTTTCCCAACTCAACGATGTTCTGCATGGCCTTCCATACAGAGCTTCATAGGGTGGCATTCTGATGGATCTATGAAAACTGTTATTGTAGGCGGACTCTACCAAAGGTAGGTACTTATCCCAATGGGTTTGATTATCCATGACATATATCCTAAGAATGTCTTCCATGAATTGATTTACTCTCTCAGTTTTCCCATCTATTTCAAGATGATAAGTTGTGCTTGATTTCAGTTGAGTCCCCAACACTGACTACAAACTTGTCCAAAATCTAGAAGTGAATCTGGAGTCCCTATCTGAAATGATCTTCTTAGGTATCCCATGCAAATGGATGACCTCACTTACAAACATGCATGCTACATCAGTGACATCGTAAGTGTCTCTAACCAGAATAAAATGAGCACTCTTGTTTAACTTATCAACTATTACAAGAATGGCATTGTGTCTATGGGATGTGAGCAGCAACCCCACAACAAAATCCATAGAAATGAATTCCCACTTGGACATAAGAACATCATGTGGTTGTAGGAGACCTGTCAGGTGATGGTGGTCAGTGTTCACTTGTTGACACTCTAGGCACTTGGTGATGAAATGGACTATATCGCACTTCATGCCTACCCAGAAGAAGAGCTTCCTCATGTCTGCATACATTTTCTTCACACCTGGATGCGCACAATAAAGTGCTCTATGGGCTTCCTTCAGTATGATGCTTCGAATATCCCCACTTTCGTGGATGTACATCCTTCCTCGATATCTTAATAGCCCATCTACTTCCAGGATATATCCATCGTACTTTGGATCTAACTCCCTTCCACTCTCGAGGTTTGAGTTAATCTTTAAATACCAACTGTCTCCAAGGAGTTGTGTCAACACACGTTCCCTCAGATTGACTTTTAAGGGTACCAAGGAGAAAACACGTGTTCTCCTGCTCAAGGCATCCGCGAACACATTTTCTTTTCCCTTGATGTATGAAATACGAAAATCATATTCACTCAAAAACTCACTCCAACGTGTTTGCCTGGCATTCAGATCCCTTTGAGTGAAGAGATATTTTAAACTTTGATGGTCTGTTTTGAGCTCAAAGTTTCTCCCTACTAGATAGTGCCTCCAAAGTTTCAGAGCTAGCATTACAGCTGCCAACTCCAAATCATGAGTAGCATAAAGATCCTCATGTTTCTTCAATTTCCTTGATGCATAAGCTATCAATCCTCCGTCCTACATTACCATGGCCCCCAACCCTTGATTTGAGGCATCCATGCAGAATGTGAAGTCATTTTCTATATCTGACACTCGTAGTAACCTCTTAAGCTTGATGAATGCACTATCATATTCTTCTGTCCATTCATACCTGAACCCCTTGCGCTGCAAAGTGGTGATGGGTTTCTCTATTCTAGAGAACCCTTCCACAAATATCCGATAGTAACCTACTAGCCCCATGAATCTTCTTACTTCATGAGAATTTTTCAGCACTGTCCATTCCATAATGGCCTTTACCTTTTCTGGGTCCACATAGATTCCTTCACCGGAAATGATATGACCTAAATAATGAATTTCTTTCTTGAAGAATGAACACTTCGACAAATGCCCATACAATTTTTTCTCTCTAAGGAAAGACAACACTACTCGTAAGTGTTCCTCATATTCTCTTTCGTTATTCGAATAGATGAGGATATCATCTAGAAAGACTTGTACAAAGCGGTCTAAGTATTTCCGAAATACACCATTCATGAGGCTCATGAATACTGTTGGTGCATTGGTCAATCTGAAAGGTATTACAATGAACTCGTAATGCCCAAACCGAGTTTGAAAGGCAGTTTTAGGAATATCACCTTCCTTAATCCTTAATTGGTGATACCCTGATCGTAAATCAATTTTTGAGAATATCATTGCTCCTTTCATTTGATCAAAGAGGTCATCTATTTGCGGCATTGGGTACCTATTTTTCACTGTAGCATGGTTCAAGTCCCTGTAATCTATACAGAGTCATAAGGAACCATCCTTCTTATTCACAAAGATTACTGGTGCACCCCAAGGTGAGACACTGGGCCTTATTAGCCCTAAGTCGAGTAGCTCTTTTAATTGCATCTGCAACTCAAAACATTCTGGCACTGTCATCCTATACGGAGTCTTGGAAATTGGTTATATGCAACAACTTTTATCTTACTAGTAAAATCAAGCTCCCTCTCATGAGGTAACCCTGGCAACTTGTTTGAAAAAACATCCTTAAACTCTGACAATACTGGGTATTGATCCAAGGAGGGTCCCTTCCTTTCATTCATTGCTTCCACTACATACAGTCGACACCCTTTCCTCATGCATTGCTTAACTTTCGTAGTTGATATGAAGCGTAGAGACACCCTTGTGACATCCCCCCCCAAAAAAAGTATTTTCGAAAGTCATAATTTGTTAGAAAAACTATTGTATTTTTAGTAAATTCGAATTTGGAAAATTTTTGCCATTTATGACAATTCTGAATTTCAAATTTGATAAATTGTAATTAATTATTATGACTATTGGGAAGAGACCTAATCTAACCCAACTAACTATTTGACTATGACACTTATATGTAAACATAATATTGTTTTATTTATTGCAGGAGGATAAATGGAACAACCATGTTAAATTTAGCTGAACATGACGCCATGAGAGGGGAACATGTTGGAACTACCTCTGGGTTGTTTTTTACAAGTGAAAAATCAAGGATTTGGCCATTGGCGGGCCTTGAAAATCAGGGATTCGGAAAGCTGCAAAAATTCCCAAGGGAGGGAAAAGACCTAGGAAAAAATGACTTTGCATATATAGCATATGAGAGGAGGTAGGATGTTGCCAAGTATGCTGGGAAAGGAATTACCTCTTGTTGTTATGAACACTCTCTGCTGAGTGTGAGGCAAGAAGAAGTTTTTCTGAATTTGAACGATGTTGTTGAGGAGGAGTTCCAAGTTAACCCTCATGGATTCATGGTCAGGCTAGGGGGTGAACAAGACAAGTGACTTGGCTTCCATGTTCTACGGTTGGGAGGAACGTGGTTGTTCCCTTTGTCTTTATGTGAGTGGTTCAAATATGTTAAATTACTCCTTCTCTCTTTGAATGCTTATATATCCTATGTAATGCATTTGTTAATTCTGAATTGGAATATTTTCCATCTCTGTTGAATTATTAAATCACTGATGTAGTGCATCTATTAATTATGAGTTGATATAATAACCTAGGTGGAATATGTTTGAATCTATGAAGCATAGATATTAATAGAATTCCCTACAAATCTAATTCTGAGTGACTCTTATGGTTGGATTAAATTCTGAATGAATTCTAGATCTTACCTTTTAAAGATTATGACATTGAAAAGATTATGCATGGTTAGATTCTGGAAACAACCATTTCATTAAACTAGATTTCTACTATACAAAAGTAATAGTAGGATAAACTACCAAGGCATCAAAATTCCTTTTATCAAGACTTCCTATGTATAAATTCTTTTGGAACTAATTTTATATTTCTACAAGTAAATCTTAGGTTCATAATTACTTGTTCAAGACCTTTATTTCCGCATAGAATTGAATTAAAACTAATGGGAACGCTATCTATTTCATGGTATAATTATATTCCTATAAAAGATACAGGTCTAATTATTGTTGGCAATCTGTGTAGATGTTATAGAAGAAAACTATAATGTACGTCAAAAATCACCATAGAAAAAAAAATTTATTTGTACATTTATCCTTGAAAAGTTTTCAAGATCTCAAGCAAGTAAGCTTCCTGTTAGAAGACTTGAGTCTAAAGGTTTTTTTAGAGTCCTTATGATTGTCCTTACCATTCAGCTTAAGTTTTCTAATCGACGATATAATGAGCATTTACTCATCACTTCAAAGTTTAATTAAGACCCTGAAATTTATAATTACTCTTTTATCTGCTAGTAACTATAACACTACCACAGTCTTAACAATACAAGCAACTTTAGGGTTTTTATGACCAAGAACCCTACATAAAAATATTACCCTATGTCTGCAATACAATCATCTTGTAATACGGTCTGCTACTCCCATACCTCTATCCGGGATGAAGATTCTCCAACGTTATTTTATCAGTCTATTCATTACATTAGTAGAGTTGTTCCCTTAACAATTAGTTTTCTTCTAAGTTCCTACAACTTTGTGAATGAAACAGAGGTCAATCGCGTTTCGATGATCATGAGTATCAAATCAAAACAAAGGACCTTGTTGTTTGTCGAAATCCTAAATACAGAACGACTTTGGCCAACATTTCGGGGTTTCGGGATTTAGGGTTTCGTGAGTACAAGAGTCGGACATCAATACACAATATTTCTCGAATTTGTGAGGAGATGTCGAGAAATTCAGGGTTTAGAGGTTTTTGATCTCGTGAATACCCAAGTCAATCATTTACACACACAAATTTTGAATTTGTGAAAGGTGATCAGTACTTCGGGAATTCCGAGTTTAGGATTTCACGAGTGCAAGTGTCCAAACAACAACATCAACAATTTTCCGAAATGCGAAAAAGGAAAAGGTGAGACCCAGATTTTGGGATTTATGGGTTCGAAACTTCATGAGTTCTGGTGCCCAAACATCAACATACAACAATTCATGAAATTGAAAAAAGAAAGGAAACTGGAACTAATATTTCGGGATTTCAGGGTTCGAAATATTGCGATTTAAAAATCCAAAACATCAACCATAAACAATTCCCGAAATTGCAAAAAGAAAAGAATGTGGAACCAACAATTCAGGATTTCAGGATTCAGGTTTTTGGGGTTTCAAATGTCGAACAACATAACACAACAATTCCCAAATTCTGAAAGGTGAAAGGGTGTGGAATTCACACTTCGGGATTTCGGGATTTGGGGTTTCAGGGTTTCAAATGTCAAACAACATAAAACAACCATTCTCGAATTTCGAAAAGTGAAAGGGTGTGGAATTAACACTTTGGGATTTCGGGATTCAGGTTTTCAAGTTTTCAAATGTCAAACAACATAACACAACCATTCCTGAATTCAAAAAGTGAAAGTATGAGGAATTAACACTTCGGGATTTCGGGAATTGGGTTTTTGGGGTTTCAAATGTCAAACAACATAACACAACCATTCACGAATTACGAAAAGTGAAAGTATGAGGAATTAACACTTCGGGATTTAGGTTTTTGGGGTTTCAAATGTCGAACAATGGCACCCAGAAATTCTCAAGTTCCAAAAGCACAAAGAGTTAATAATTTTACACGCACATAAGGATACAGAAGGATAAATGTTTTTTGTAAGGTAAAATCTATAAATTCATCAGAGCCTTGACTAAGGAAAGGGTAACCCATTCTGAAAAGAAACAAGGAAGCAAAAACCTCCAAAAGGCGTAAATTCTTAGGATTGTTTTAGCATCCGAAAAAAAACAAAAAGGGGTTTCCAAAATTCTTTAACTCTCAAATTTTGTCATTCTAAATACATCTAATATATTGTTTGCATATTGGTAAAGCATACTGTTAGATACATAGCATCAGATAAAACATTCGAACAGAAAGTGGGAAGAATTCGTTACAGATCCAATTTAATCAGATTAAATACACCAGATGCAAAAAGGGTCATACAGACAGAGAATGTAACTTATTCCAGTTCATATTCAATAGATACATAACATCAAAAGCAATATCCATTCATAATAGAGAGGGGAAAATTAACATATTTGAATCCAATATGTGGGAAGACAAAGGGAATAGCCACGTTCCTCCCAACCGTAGAACATGGAAGCCAAATCTACTTGCCCGATTCACCACCTAGCCTGACCATGAATCCATGAGGGCGAACTTGGAAACTCCTCCTCAGCAATGTCCTTCAATTCCAATAACTATCCTCTTGCCTCACACTTACTCAACAATCCTCATAACAGGAAGGCAATTCTGTTTTCAGCAAACTCCTCTTGCTTCACACTCAATCTGCAGTGTTCATAACAACAAGCAAGCTCAGAAAACCTCTTCCAACATACTTGGCAGTGTCCTGCCTCCTCACATATGCTATTTATCAATTTTGCCTAGGTCTTTTTTCCTCCTTTGGGGATTTTCACATCTTCTTAATCCCTGATTTTCAGGTGCTGCCAGTGGCCAAATCTCTGATTTTCCACTTCTCATAATCAGCCTAGAGGAAGTTCCAACATGTTTCCCCCACTCATGGAGTCATGGTCAGCTGATTTTTAACATGGTTATTCCATTTGTCCTCCTGCAGTTAATATAAATATTCTATTGTGACACAAATTTCATAGTCAAATAGTTAGTTGAGTCCAAACAGATCTCTTCCCAACAGTCACAGCAATTAAATACAATTATTAAATTCGAAATTCAGAATTTCCATAAATGGCAAAAAATTTCCAGATTCAAATTTGCCAAAAACAGAAATAAATTTCCAGCACACAAAAAAAAAAATATTTTTTGGGGGGGGATGTCACAAAAACAGAGGTTGCATACCTACAACAGAATGTATAAATATTAGATATGTTCCTATATTATGTAAATGATAGACTATTCTAGAAGATATGTAAATACATCTATATAAATGAAATGTTGGATGTAGGAGACCAATAAATTTATTCCAAAATAGAGAAGTTGGAATTTTAATGCATTCATAGGTACGATACGAGTTGGATTTTACTAGCCTTAGTCATAGAAACAACTCATTTCTTCTCACTATAAATTGAATACAAAAATTAAAGGAGTACCAATAACTCTATTTCCATAGCTAAATTTTGGTAAATACATTAGTGCTAGAACAGTCAAATTGAGGACACATAAGTCGAAATTCCTTGGCTGTAATATTTATTTTTAACAGTAATTGGTGCTCGATAATCAAGAAACAAACTCACTATGATTTACCATATCATCCCGAGTACATTCGACAGGGACTGTAGCTCAATATGAAGAAAATTATTACATAGTTTAACTAAACTCAAATCGAACACAGACCTTTATGCAAGAGGGGTTACACTTCATCCTAACAATACTGAGGGCAAAACATAACTATTTGAAAACGGAAAATTGGATGGAACCATGAGCCCATTTTCCTAGCACCTGTAGAGTTAAAATTGAGAGGACATGGGCTTGGAACCCGAATACCTTTTGTGCCAAGAACATGGGCAGTTATCTGAAACTTGCACAGACTGAAGACCTACAAAAGTATACCCTATAATTATTAGCAATATGTAGATGAAATAAAGATAATGAAACATTAAAAGGATTGATGTTTTGTTAAACAAATAGAATATTCTAGAGAGACACTTATCTTTGGCAGGCAGGGTCATATTCGTTCCCCATCGCTTGCTGATTAGATGGATGTCCGGGCTAAGGGAGAGTGGTGCAATAACTCCCTGATGGGTACCCTCACATAAACAAGGCCCATCATTAGTGAATTATATCCAATCTTAAAAAGAACAAAACTAACGAGTGGAAAAACTTTCTTTCTACAACAGCCAACGAATCTAAATAAATTGAAATAGTTGACAGGGCTAGTCTTTCTTTAACATATAGATGGCATAAGTCATGATGTATGAAGTTCCACTATAAAACCTACACACTTAAGCAAAAATATATCTAAGTATCGAATTTAAACCTTTGAAAATTCGAAGTGCAGAAAGCAATGATAGTACAACAGTCATTGCAGAGATTTCATAACCAGACCGACGAGAAGGCACATTGCATCATGCAGGGTTTTAACAATATATATACATATATATATATACTATTCGAATATCATTCGGCGGAAGAAAATGTTCTTACAAATTATACACAACACTATGCTTGAAATTACACCTACAGATAGCAATAATATGATGGAAAGAAAAATGAATGCCTTCGTGTAGTCGCAGGTTGTATTATGTGATACACAGATGATTGTTTTTCCTTCCTCATCAAATCTGAGTATGCATATAGGTTACACCTTACTTAGGGGTACGTATTATGTAGACACGCAGGATAGTAAAGGGTCTAGAAACAAAATAGTACAGAGATAGAATTTCAATGGGAGTCACGAAAAGATCCACAGAGTAATGGGTTTTGAAGAAAGTCCTAGTTTCTTATTTAAAATGCTCAATGTGGGATAAGAAAATTTTCAGAGTTACCATCCAAGAAAATACCCCTCAGGCTAGGGTTTCCTAAGTATGTTAGTAGGTATGGTGACAAAATGTTTGAAGCTTTTCTTCCCGGAAAACAAATGTCAAACATAATTAAAAGGACTGTCTCACCTACTATATTAGTCATGCCTCATACAAGAAGAGGGGTCGAGAATAAAGGGCCTTATTCATTTGGCATTACCAATACTAATGCTATTATTCTTTAAGCTAGTCCTGTTAACTAGTAGTCGAAGCAGAGAACTTGGGAAATAACAAGGGTTTTTCCCACCAGGAACTACACTCTCACTAATCCACCCAAATCTTCGTAAACACTCAGTCGGAGTCTGGATAACCCTATTTTCCAAACCTCAAGAATACCGAGAACAACCAAAGAGTCAACAAAATCTTTTAATCGGCAGTCACCTAAACAAACTTTAGTATGCATATGTGGATGGTGGGTGCGAGTAAGCTTACCTGGTATAATTTCGATGTAGATGGTGATCATCCTCGCTCACAAAACAGAAAAAAAATCTCCATAGTTCGCCTGGGTCTTACATGAAAGAGAAGAGAGATAATAGAAACCCTGTCAATGGTGCTTACCTCTAAGTTTCTTGAACCAAGAAACTCTCAGCGATAGCTATAGAAGGACCTGTACTGGAAGTAATGAAAGGGAATGACGTGAAGTACCCAGACCATGTGGCTAGGGCAAGGTGTCAAGGACCCAATGGGCATGTATGTCGAGTAGGAGGCCGAGGCAGAGGAACTTCAGGAGAAATGTAAATATAACAGTATGGGCTCATTTAATACATGAAAGTCATCTCTGCATTTCCAGAATGCCATTGATTGGGTAAGGATGATATTCAGTTAACACATGGGTCTATTTTCACTCAGAATCATTCTTTTCATATTTTGTTCGTATATGCTGGAATGGAAAATCACATCCAAACCTAGTTACTCCAACCTTGTTATTCTATTACGAAAGAGAAATGTGTGCCAAGTATCAAACCAAACCACCTAACTCCAATGTCTCATGCCCCATACAATGGCTATGTGTGAGACGGAATACCTCACATACTCAGAATGGAAGGGGTTTATTCTATCTCCCTAATCATTATGGTACGCTCAATGAATGAGTAAGGTTATGAGATGGGACCTTCTCGATAAGGGATTCAGAACCTAAAGGTTTCACGAAGTACCCTATATGTACTTTTAGACAAACTAGCAGACTTGCACAAGGTACATAGTCATGCTAAATAAATTAAAAGACACCTTTCAAGTGCAACTATAGTATATAGTAAGAAGAGTGCGACTATAGCTTATAGAAAGCATAATTTTTTATTTAAACATGTGAAATGATACTAGAGATATTAAGTCCTAAACCTTGAACGACGGGTTAATAAGAAGAAGATTTATAACCATGTTGTGAATAGGAATGAAATAGACAACCATTAAATCCTTATAAATTCACCATAAAGTTTTAGTATGGGTGGTATTATAAGCACAATGACGAACAATAAACATAGTGGAGAATGATGAATGAAAAACTATAATAATCAAAAGAGAAAGAAATAAAAAATAAAAAATAAATTATGGGGATTTGGGGGAACATTACATATGGTATCAAAGCAAAGGTTACAACATTAGACCTGAACAGGGCCACTATAGTTGCTTTATATATATTTGATTTAAGAAAAACTATTAAAACATTTTGTTACAAAGAGAAAACCCTTTCTATTTTGTGTGAATTATGGCAGCTCAGGATGATGCAGAAATCAGAATGGAAGGGGATCCAGAGCAAGGAACTCCAGGAGATCCAATACGGAATAGTGACAGAAGATCACCTATGGAAGTACTAGAAACAATGAGGAATATTATTGTTGAACTGTAATTTTTCAAAGCAGACAATGAGAAAATGAAGAAAGCACAACAGGAACAACAGGAGATAAATGAAGTCCTGTTGCGCAGCATAGAAACCAAGAAAAGACCAAAAGACAATAATCATGAAGAAGAGGTCAGTAAGAGGGCCTCCAAGAACTCCAGTCCTGAATTAGAAAAGGAGGACAACTCATCTGAGGGTACCCCTTCAGTTGAAGGTAAAGAAAAACCAGACAGAAAAAGGAAACAAGTAGATCATCTTGAAGGGGAATTCAAGAAGATTAATCCTTCTACATTTGATGGGGAATCCAAAACAGGTGAGGAAGATGAGGCATGGTTATTAGATATCAAAAAATATTTCCAAATATAAAATATTCTAGCAATATGAAAGTCAGAATGGCCATTTTCAACCTGAAAGGAAAGGCCAGCATCTGGTGGCAAGATCTGAAATTGGTAAAGGTCTTAAAAGAAAAATAGATTGAATGGTCTTACTTCAAGAAATATTTAAAAAAAAAATACCTATCTGAAAGCTATTATGAAAGGAAAACAAAACAATTTTACAAGTTAAGAGTTGAATAGATGACAATGGAATACCTTATAAATAAAGTCCTGGAATTACTAAGGTTCGTACCTTACATTGAGTTTGACAACCCCAAATCATTGAGTGAAGTATTCAGGAAATCACGAATGTGCTACGACCAGTATAAACAATGAACATAGTTTCCAAGATGAGAAACAATATCGAATGAACCAGTGGAAGAAGGGATACCAACCAGCTCCTTACCAGAATGCAACAAAAAGATTTCCAAGAAAATATTTTCACTCCAACCATCTGAATATGCAAGGAAGCGGTAAATCGGTAAATCTAGGAACGAAGAAGTTTGGGGACAACTCCCGCGAATTGTTAAAGTGCTGGGAATGTGGAGAACCTCACCTAAGGAGGAATTATCCATGTTTAATTTTATCAAACCGAACTATTGTTCATAACTTGCAGGAAGCCTCGACGGTGGGTGATGTGGGCAGAAGCCTGCATCAGATAAATGCAACCATAGATGGCCGGCAAGCTGACCACCAGTCCTTTGTGGTAGAAAACGAAGGTAAAATCAATGACACTCGAATTTCTATTTTAATTGACCCTAGAGCTATGTTAAGTTATATTACTCCTGGTATAGCAGAGTCAAATAAACTTAAGAAACTGAAGCATGCAAAATCATGGCTAGTACAACTAGCTACCGGAACTAAAAGGAAAGTAGTTGAATTTATTTCTGATTTTTGAGTTCAACTTAGATGGTCAGTACATAAGGACAAATCTGAACATCCTACCCTTAGTATCTTATGATATGATTATTGGAATGGATTGGTTGGAAAAGCACAAGGCAGTACTCGATTTTTATACAAAGACACTTAACTATAAAGACAATTATGACACTACTAGAACAACCCAAGGTGTACCAAAACCTGTATAAGTTAGACAAGTTTCCGTGATGCAATTCAAGAAATGCATGAGAAAGGGATGTCTAGTTTATGCCATCCAAGTAACAAACCTGTTAGAAAAGAAAGACAAACCTAACTTGGAAGACTTTGTTGTTTTACGTGATTTCAGAGATGTATTCGTCGATGAAATACCTAAATTACCCCCTAGAATAGAAATAGACTTCTTCATAGACCTACTACCTGGTTCAACCCCTATCTCGAAAGCACCTTACCGAATGAGTATACTAGAATTGACGGAATTGAAAATTCAACTGCAGGAGTTATTGCACAAAGAATATATCAGACTGAGTGTTTCACCTTGGGGAGCACTCGTCCTCTTTGTGAAGAAGAAAGATGGTACTCTAAGACTATCTATTATAGACAATTGAACAAAGTGACTATTAAAGACAAGTACCCTTTACCTAGGATAAACGATATGTTCGATCAAGTAGGTGGGGCAAAGATATTTTCAAAGTTGGATTTACAATCTAGATATCATCAAGTTAGGATAAAAGATGAGGACATAAGAAAGACAGTTTTTCTAACAAGATATGGACATTACGAATTTGTGGTCATACCTTTCAAACTCACTAACGCGCTAGCCACATTCATCTACTTAATGAATAGTATTTTTAGTCAATACTTGGACAAATTCGTGTTGGTGTTTATTGATGATATACTGGTATATTAAAAAACAGAAGAAGAACACGAAGAACACTTAAGAATCGTCCTATAAACTTTGAGGAAACACCAACTCTATGCTAAATTTGATAAGTGCAATTTTTATTAGAAGAAGATGCAATACCTAGGACATGTCATTTATGCAGAAGGCATTGCAATTGACCTTGAGAAAGTAAGAGCCATTATGGAATGGCTGGTACTGAAGGTTGTAGAGGACATCCGGTCATTCATGGGAAACACCAGATATTATTGCAGATTTATAGAGAGGTTTTCCAAAATAGCCTACCCCATCACATCGTTACAAAAGAAAGGGACCAAGTTTAACTGGTCACAAAAGTGCCAAGATAGTTTTAATAAGTTGAAGGAATTATTAACCACTGAACCCATTCTAAAGGTAGAAGACCTGGATAAAGACTTCACGGTCTGTGTTGACGTGAGTAAAGAAGGACTAGGTGTTGTCCTAACTCAAGAAGGACACGTTATTTGCTATGAGTCCCGGAAGTTAAAGGAACATGAGTGAAACTATGTCACTCACGATTTAGAATTGGAAGCAGTAATACATGCCTTAAAAATGTGGTGACACTACATAATGGGCAGAAAGTTTCTACTATTGACAGATAACAGCGGGGTGAAATACCTATTCAACCAACCAGATCTTAACGCAAGGCAAGCAAGGTGGCTAGCCTTTTTGAGCGAATTCGACGTTGAGGTAAGACATATCAAAGGTAAGGAAAATAAGGTAGCAAATGCTTTAAGAAGAAGAGTCCACAGGATATTTTAGATAAACGTCAGCAGGGCAGAAAGCGATCTGGAACAGAGAATAAGGACAACATGTATTAATGACAAAAATTACACTAAGTTAGTGGCATAATTACATGACACTACAACAAACTCACACGAACGAGACCTGAGTATCGATAAAGATGGGTTGCTATGTTTTAAAAATAGACTTTACATACCCGATTCAATAGAGTTAAAGATAACAGTTCTTGATGAAGTGCATAAGAAATTGTATTCCAGTCATCTAGGATACCAGAAAATGATAAAAACACTCAGGAATTTTTTCTATTGGCCTAATATAAAGGGCGAAAGAACATAATACTTGGCTAGGTGCTAAGACTATCAGCAGGTAAAGGCTGAACAACAGCATCCATCTGACCTATTACAACCATTATCAGTACTAGAATGGAAATGGGAGACCATATCATTGTACTTTATTACAGGTTTTCCCAATACTCAAAAACAAATGAATCTAACATGGTTGTAATCGATAAACTCAGTAAGTCTACACACTTTATTCCAGTAAAGTCTACTTTTAAAGCTATAAACATTGTTAAAATATTTATGAAAGAATTTTTTAGACTACATGGTATTCCTAAAATAGTAATTTCAGATAGAGACATAAAATTCACGTCCTCTTTTTGGAAGGAATTCTTTGTAGGGATAAATACCAAACTTAATTTCAGTACGAGCTATCATCCACAAATGGATGGACAAACTAAAAGGACAAACCAAATCGTAGAAGATATAATCTACATGTACGTAAGAACAAAACTGAGCAAATGGGAAGACTATCTACACCTAGTAGAATTTGCATATAACAATGGGTACCAAACTTCGGCTAAGTTAAGCCCCTTCGAAGTATTGTACGATAGGAAGTGTATGACTCCAATTAGTTGGGATAACCTGCCTGTTAGACTTATGGTTGGACCAGAGATGCTCCAAGAAATGGAGAATACGGTAAGAAAGGTACAACGAAATTTAAAAGAGCCATAGGACAGGCATAAGAGTTAGTGGACCAGAAAAGAAGACACTTGGAGTTTCAAGTGGGGGATCATGTTTACTTAAAATTCAAATCCCAGAAAAATTCACTAAAACTAGGAAATTGTGCCAAGATGAAACCCAGGTTTTGTGGGGCCTTCAAGATACTAGCTCTAATTGGACCCGTGGCATACCAACTTGCACTTCCAGCTAATCTAAAAATTCATAATGTATTTCATGTTTCTTTATTGAAAAAATATGTTCATGACCCTACTCATATGATTGATTGGAACTTGGTGAAGTGGAACTAGAAGGCGAGTTGTAGGGAGAACCCCTGTGTATTTTGGACCTAAGAGAAATAACATTTCGGAACAGAGTCATCGCTCAGGTAAAGGTGCAATGGAAGCACTTTAGTCGTGAGGAGGCCACTTGGGAATTGGAGGGAGATTTGCGGAAATATTATCCAATCCTGTTCCAATAAATGAATGAACATTGAGGACAATGTTTTATTGAAGGGGGAAAGGATGTGACATCCCCCCCCCAAAAAAAAAAGTATTTTCAAAAGTCAAAATTTGTTAGAAAAGCTATTCTGTTTTTAGTAAATTCAAATTTGGAATTTTTTTTCCATTTATGGCAATTCCGAATTTCAAATTTGATAAATTGTAATTAATTATAATGATTGTTGGGCAGAGACCTCATCTGACCCAACTAACTATTTGACTATGACACTTATATGTAAATAGAATATTGTTTTATTTATTGTAGGAGGACAAATGGAACAACCATGTTAAATTTAGATGGCCATGACTCCATGAGAGGGGAACATGTTGGAGCTACCTCTAGGCTGATTTTTACAAGTGGAAAATCAAGGACTTGGCCATTGACATCCACTGAAAATCAGGGATTTGGAAATTTGTGAAAATTCCCAAGGGAGGGAAAATACCTAGGCAAAAATGACTTTGCATATATAGCATATGAGAGGAGGCAGGACGCTGCCAAGTATGGTAGGAAAGGAATTACCTCTTGTTGTTATGAATACTCCCTGTTGAGTGTGAGGCAAGAATAAGTTTTTCTGAAATTGAACGACATTTCTGACGAGGAGTTCCAAGTTAACCCTCATGGATTCATGGTCAGGCTAGGGGCTGAACAGGACAACTGATTTGGCTGCCCTGTTCTACGGTTGGGAGGAATGTGGTTGTTCCCTTTGTCTTTCCGTGAGTGGTTCAGATATGTTAAATTACTCCTTCTCTCTTTGAATGCTTATATATTTGATGTAATGCATTTGTTAATTCTGAATTTGAATATTTTCCATCTCTGTTGAATGATTAAATCACTGATGTAGTGCATATATTAATTCTGAGTTGATATAATAACCTTGGTGAAATATGTTCGAATGTATGAAGCATAGATATTAATAGAATGCCCTACAAATCTAATTATGAGTGACTCTTACGGTTGGATGAAATTATGAATGAACTCTAGATCTTACCTTTTAAAGATTATGGAAGATTGAAAAGATTATGCATGGTTAGATTATGGAAACAACCATTTCTCTAAACTAGATTTATACTATACGAAAGTAACTATAGGATAAACTACCAAGGCATCAAAATTCCTTTTTCAAGTCTACCTATGTATAAATGCTTTTGGAACTAAATTTATATTTCTACAAGTAAATCTTAGGTTCATAATTACTTATTTAAGACCTTCGTTTCCGCATATAATTGAATTAAAATTAGTGTGAAATGTTGTCTATTTCATGGTATAATTATATGCATATAAAAGATACAAGTCTAATTATTGTTGGCGATCTGTGTAGATGTTACAGAAGAAAAAAGAGGTTGCATACCTGTTACTGGATAAAATGGTAGGTGCAGACACTAACTGATCTCCCTAGATCCACCTGGATATAAAAGAAAACAGGACAGGACATGTCTCTTTCTCTAAGTTGCAGTCATTGAATCTACTACCGAGAAGGAATGAGTGACATAAATTTATATTGCTTCCTTAGGTCTCTGTTGTTCCTACTTCACCCCGGTTCTCTTGTGAAATCAGGTCCAAGACAACATAAACCAACCAAAGTGAAGATAGCAAAGTATATTCAATGTCAACCTATGCATATGATCAAGGAGTTATGCAATAAAATAAGAGTGATTT
>JZKD02S0343870.1:119854-139790 GCA_000966675.3 Picea glauca
TCTCTTCCAACCTATTCCAAAGTTTTTTCCTAGGAACCATGTCAAAAGCTTTTCTAAAGTCAACAAAACAACAAAAAATATTGGTTTTAGTATTGCAGAACTCCTCTACAATGATATATTTCTAACATGATTCGTTGATGATGCAGGATGACAATAGCTTCTCGACCAGACTCACATGTGGAGTAAAGGGGTCATGCATGACTACCAGAGATGTTGAGGGAGAGGTGTGGAAAACAACCCTGTCATAGCCTACTAGCACTCTTGTCATGTCTCAAACTATAGGTTAATGCTTACCTAGTTTGAGAGGACCCAGGATGTCATGAGGGAAGACTATGACAATCGCTCACGATGATTCTAAGGGGTGCGCAATAAGGCCAGGGCCTTATTCCTTAGAGGCCCTTAGTCTACCACAAGATCACCTCACAGAGTATTAACGCTAGGGGTTTTTTATGTCTACCAAGTCAATCACGAGGCGAGTGGCACCCCTAGAGCACTTGGTGCGTCCTGAAGGGCACGCCACGCAAGAAAAATGGAAAGAGGTGCATGGCACCCTTGGAGCATGTAGTGCATCCTGAAGGGCACATCACGCAAGGGAGCAGATGAGGCAAGTGGCACCCTTGGAGCACCTAGTGTGTCCTGAAAGGCACGTCATGTTTTTAATGATAATTGAATGAACCTAGATGGCCTTAGGATGAATAATCTGATAAGAAATTTTTAAAACAATTTCCCTAATAAAATGTCGCCCAACATGAAAATTTAAGGTCTAGGTCTAAATTATGCTAGTGGTAAAATTTTATCTATCTATCTATATATATATATATATATATAAATAATAAAATAAAAAAACAAAATAAAAAATAAATATAATCTTCGCTAAATCTTGTAACAAGAAGGGAGTAGGAAATTTAATTGATGCATAAAAATCTGTTAGAATAAAATTTAAAAAAATAATTAATTGTTTTATTATTTTATTATAATTTAAAATTTATTAATTAAAAATGGAAAAGGGAAAAAATTAATTTATACACCTGCCAATTTGAGTTTTAAATGAAAAGGGGAAAGAGGGAAATCTAAAATATTTAGGAAACTAGGAAAAGAGGGAAACATAAAAGGAAAAGGGAAACGCAAGGGGAAAAGCAAAAGGTCAAACTTAGTAAGGTATCTAGCAATTAAGAGCTTTCTAATTTAAACTAAACTAGCAATTTAATAATGGGGAAAGTCATTAAAATGGTAATGGAATTTGGGGACACCTAGGAGCGATTCTAGGAGTGACTTTAGGTGGGTGAGGGAAATAGGGGTAATTAATTAATTAAATAAATTAATTTATGGAGGAATGAAGGGGATGGGTGTCACTTGTACGGGGAGGATTTTTAGGATTTAATTTATTAAACATTAATTTAAATGGGCTTTTGGAAAGGTAAAGGAGTTGGAAAATCTATATAATGGAGGGAGGAGAAGGAGGAATGACCTATTCTGTTTTTCGTAACGTTACGCTACAAAAATCTATACTTCACTGACTTAGCTTGTGGGAGTTGGGATACCCAGCTCGGTGAGGAGTGGTAGCCCGACCTTGTGAGGTGAGCTGGGAGATAGTTGAATCTTTGGATAGTGTGCATGGCCCATTTGTGGCTCAGGGGGATAAGGGGGAAGAAGAGTACCCCTAGCATTGACTAGGAGGTACTGATGAAGTCTCATTGATCAGTAAGCGGGAGTCGCATAGAGCGCGCATACATCAACTTAGAGCAGGAATTTGGGCAACGATATGCTTTCTTTATTTTTGCATGGTAGATTGTTAGTATGATTTATTCTTTTGGATATGCATGTTTAATTGGGTAAGGAAATTGATTGTTTTAGCATTCTAGTTGATGACTGAAATTTTCCCATAGTTGTTACCTCGATGTTGGTTTTCCGATGGTCTTCGATCTTGGCATGTGTTGATTGTCCTGTGGTCTTTTATTGTGATTGATTATGGTGTATTTTTCCTTCGTCCCTAACTCATCATTCTGTGCCTGAGTAGTCATCCAGGAGCCTGATCTATGGTCGTCACTTCGACGTTAATAGACCTGTGGATCTCAACTCCCTGCTTTTTTGTGCATGGATTATGGGTGAAGTATGTTCCTGTCAGCCTTCCACCTCTAATGTTTGTCCTTGTCTGATGGTTCACCTTGCGCCCTGATCCATTTATTTAACCCTGCAAATGTGATTGTTGGCGAAGTTTTTCCTTAAACTCGACATGCTTATAACTCGTCATTATCATTTTTTTACCCCGTTTTTATATCTTGATGGATCAATTTTGACCCTACGCTTTTATTCTTAGACAATTTATAACTCTCCATTTGTATTGAAGGATAAATTTTAACCCTGTGTTTTTATTCTTGGATAAATTATAAGTTGTGTTGTATTGGTATCCTAGCAATGCAAAAATGATTCCATTCCCTTGCCTAAGTTGTATAAATGGTATCCTAGAAATGAGAAACATTTTGTTATTCCTGTCTGCAATTTCTTTTGCTTGGGCTGTGATTTAATTTTTCCATGGTTTCAGTTCTTTGAAAAAGATTTGGTTATGATCCCTATCAGCGCCTTTGGTTGGGTATCCCAGGCGATCGAAAACATTTATAATTGTATGCATTTCTTGTTGTTACCATGAATTTAATTTCCATGATTTTAATACTCAACATTTTTTCCACGATTTGATTGTCACGGATTTTTATTTCTGTACAGTTACCACTGTTATATAATCATGATTTTATTAAATAGGTTTTTATTACCAAATTTGACCTCCCACGAAATTGCTCCAAACTGTTTGTTGAGTGGCTATTAACACCCATGATTTTTTTCTCCCACCCGTTTGTTGAGTGGCTATTAACGCCCATGATTTTTTTTATTTGAAAACGTTGACTGAGTGGTTGTTGAAATCACCCACGAATTTAACCGTTTAAATCATAAATTTACTTGCTAGAATGACCACGGTTTTGAAAATTAAAAATTGACTCTGTTGTTGTAGAAATCACCCACGAATTTAGCCATTTAAATCATAAATTTTCTTGCTGGAATGACCACGGTTTTGATAATTAAAAATTGATTGTGTTGTTGTAGAAATCGCCCAGGAATTTAGCCATTTAAACCATAAATTTATTTGTTGTGAACTGACCACTTTTTCCTTTAAAAACTTCTTTGTGTTTTCCTGTTGAAGGCCCACGAATTTTCCATTCAAAGCATGGATGAGGTTGCTGTAAATACCCATGGTTTTGCCCAATAAAGATTGACTATAATTGCAGTAGCTCCCACAAACTTTTCTGTTAAAACTGATGACTGTGTTTCTGCCTTAATTGACCATGAAATTGCCATGTTTTAGATGACTATTTTTCCTGTTATCCACCCCAAATTCACCACCGATTGTGGGCTTCGATTGTGGTTGAAAGGCCTCATGTTTGCCTCAATTTTTGACTGCCCCTTTAACCTAGAAATGACAATAATGGTTAGAACGATGTCTTGGGTCCATTAATTGCCTTGATTTTTTCCAACGAATTAAATGGTTAATAGTTGGGTAAATGCCTTGTTATTGCTAGATTCATTGTTATGTATTTGTCATATTAAACGCCAGAGCAATTTCTACTACAAGGTTAATGGTCGGTCGTTTCCCTTTTTTTGTTAATTGCCATGTTAATTGCAATGCTAAATGTTATATTACTTGCCTTATTAATAGCCAGAACAATTGATACAACAATGGTAATGGTCAGCAGATTCATTCTTATTGATTAAATGCAACAACGAGTTAAATGGTTAACATTTAGGTAAATCGCCTTGTTATTGCGCTATTTTTGTTATGTTAACAGTCATGTGAATTGCCTTGTTACTGATATATCAATTGCATGTTAAATAACACATTAAATGCCTTGTTATTGCTATATTACTTGTTATGATAGTAGTCATGTAAACTATATCGTTATTGCTAAATGAATTGTTATGTTATTCATTATGTTAATTCCTTGCTAACTGCTATATTACTTGCTATGTAACTGCTATGTTAATTGCCTTGTTAAAATGCTACAACGATCTTAATAGTAAGAGGTTTCCTTCTCAATGATAGTAGACAACTAGCATTGTTAGTTCGGTCAGTATAACTAGACTACATGTTGATATTTAATTGTTCATAAGTGTTATAATGATAGCATTCTACTTTAAGATTGTTAATGTTGTTATTTAAGTTAATGACTAGTTGTAACTTAGACGTGCCCCATCTAGAATGGAAACTCATGTTAAAATAGATTGTAATCATTGACTAGTTAGACTGGGAGATTGGTTGGGTCATGGAGAATGTCAGGAATTGGCTTGCGTCATTCCTTGTCTTCATTCTGGCACTTTGTCGACCTGTTGTTGGGGTATGGATGTGGTTTCTTCTCAGTATTCAATTTCTAGTGCATCAGATTTATCTAGATTTATTGGTCCAGATAGGATGTGTTGCGCCAAGTTTATTAACACATATATCACATGGGAATGGCATGATCCCTGATGATGGGATCATGGCACGCCCTAAGGGATAGCGGAGAATGAAATCTTGGCCAGATTATCTGCCTTTGTGTGAGTGTTGTCGAGCATGCGAGTTTCTTTTGACACAAGGGTTGAACCCCTTCAGGCGTTAGGTCTGCGCACCTTGAGGTTCTAGTCTTTGTTCATCTAGGTTGTGATGTCAGGATGGGATGTTGTCCCTTAGCTTGTAGGCGTGGTCGTGTTGTGTCGGGCAGGTAGTTGTCCTCCTTATTATTCTGCACATGTTTTTCCAATTGTCTTTGTGCCTGGGTGTGGTGTCATAGTAACCTGTTGTCTGGACTGCGTGCTTGCGTTCTCCATCAGTGGTGTGGTTAAACTGTTGTCTTTGTCACCTCTTTCCTCTTAACTCTTAAAAAAAAAAAAAAAAAATCGCTTGTTGTCGCAATGATGGGGTCGTTACATATGGTATCAGAGTCGGTTCAACCCACGACTTGGGATCACTATAGATTTCGTTGATATGATTTGATTATAATATTTCTAATTTAGTTGACTTGTATTCATGCAGGTAATCAGGGTTAGATGATGTTGCATAGACAGACAGCGGGGTGTTGGGGAGGAGGCGTGATGCATCTAGTAGAACCCACACCTGATGGGTCTAGCCCCTAGGGAGATGAACAGATTGTCAGGCAGGAGAAGATAGTAGTGGGGGATGTGGTTGGAATAATGAGATATTTCAAGCGCATGTCGAAGGCATTGATCAGCCGTTTGGATAGAGATGAGGCTAGATCATTGGCACCCACCCGAGGGTCCACCGTGCACTCTGGTCGGTACTGGTAGCATTCACTGTGAGCCTCAGAAGGGAATATTTGTCGAGTTCTCTGGTGCCTCGAACGACACAGCCGCCGAGGCATGGTTGGAGAATATGGCGATGTGCTTTGCACTTCATGACTATACCTTGAACATGAAGGTCTGCATGGTGGTATTTCAACTTAAGGGGAGCGCTCTTCTATGGTGGAAGACTCTCCTACCGTAGCTGAACATGGTCGTCGAAGATGTGTCATGGGAATTGTTTAAGGAACGGTTCTGAGAGATGTACTTATCAGAGGAATTCATTGAGCATCAGCTCAACGAGTTCAATGCATTACGACAAGGTGGTCGTATGGTGCCCAAGTATAAGCCCCATTTTATGGAGTTGCTTCGGTATTCTCCACACCTTAATACTGAGAAACTTAATGTCAACAAGTTCATGTTCGGACTTATTGGCAGCTTACGTGAAAAGGTTAGGATTATGATGCCTCAAACCTTGCATGATGTTGTCTAGAAGGCCTTCATAGCAAAGGAGGAGCTTATCAACGGGGGTCAGAGCAGGACTCTAGTGAGACTATCACGAAAGGTGTCATCGGGTGCACAGTAGCATCAGACACTAGCGAGACATACATCGAGATATCATGGATTCCAGAGGGGATCCACTTTCACTACACCTCAGTGACCGACGCCTCAGCAGCAGACCCTTATTGGGGACCACAGCATCAACAACAACGTCAACTGTAGTAGCGACAGTTTAGGCATGTTCAACAGAACAGACCAGGATTCCAGGTCAGTGGGATGTCATCTTCTACTTCGTTTACCAGGAGTATTGAACTGAAGAAACGGTGTTGGACATGTGGGGAGCCACACTACCAGCGCGACTACACGGTAGAGAGGACTAGAGCATCTAGATCTGTTGGACCCACTACTGTGGGAGATATGGGAAAGTCCCATCGAATTCATGCAGCGATGAATAACTTCCAGGAAGAGAACCATTCGACTATGATCGATACATCAGGTACTGTCGTTGACTAGACCCTTAGTATTTTGATTGATCCCGGTGCTACCAAGAGATTTATCTTAGGTTTCATGCTAAAAAGGATTAAGGTAAAGGCAGTCGAACATGATGAGTTTAGCTTCGTAGAGATGGCTTCAGGAGCCAAACAGAAGGTTATAGGAAAGGTTATGGGCTATACCCTTAACCTGGGAGATTTTGTCACCAGGGCCAACCTGTACGTCATGATCTTAGGATCTTATGATGTCATGATTCATATGGAATGGTTGGAATCTCATGAGGCGATACTCAACTATAAGACAAAATGGTTGAGCTTGGTCGATGATGAGGGAAAAAGATGAGTGATTATAGGTCGGAACCAGGGAGTTTCCCTAAGGTTCATCTCTTCCTTGTAGCTATGGAAGAGCATGCGCAAGGGGTGTAAGCTCTATGTGATCCTTGCGTTAAACGAGAAGGGAGTATCTAGAACACCTTTCGGTGATGAGAGAGTTTGCAGACGTCTTTCGGGAGGAGTTAGCTGGCATGCCGCCAAGGAGGGAATTGGAGTTTACTATAGACCTAAAATCGGGGACTGAACTGATAGCTAGAATGCCTTATCGGATGTCGACCCCAGAGTTACAGGAGTTGAGAATGCAACTGAAGGAATTGTTGGACCTAGGACTGATACGTCCAAGTTTGTCACCATTGGGTGCACCGATTATTTTCATATGAAAGAAGGATGGGTCATGGAGGCTAAACATTGACTACCGTCAATTGAACAAGGCAATGATCAATAATCAATATCCGTTGTCGAGGATTGATGATATGTTCGATCAGATGAAGGGTGCAATGGTGTTCTCAAAGATCGATCTGTGATCAGGGTATCACTAGTTATGGATCAAGGAGGATGATGTCCCTAATATTGCCTTTAAGATGAGGTTTGGACATTATGAGTTTACTGTTTTACCGTTTGGATTTATGAACGCCCCAGGGGTATTCATGAGTTTGATGAACGGGGTGTTCCATGAGTACATGGACAAGTTCATCCAAGTATTCATTGACGATATTTTGATTTACTCTCTGATGACGGAGGATCATGATGATCACTTGCACTTGGTACTATAGTGTCTTCGAGAGCACATGTTGTATGGGAAGTTGTCCAAATGCTCATTTTACCAATCAAGGTTTCACTACTTGGGGAATGTCATCATCTCCGGAGAAGGTATCATCGTGGATCCAGCAAAGGTCGAGGCTATTATGGAATGGCCTGTGCCAACGAATGTCCTGGAAGTGTGTAACTTCATGGGTTTCGAAGGATACTATCGATGGTTTTTTGAGGTATTTTCAAAGATAGAAAATCTGATCACAGAGTTACAGAAGAAGAACAAGAAGTTTTTTTGGACCAAGAAATGCGTGGAATCTTTTAGGAGGCTCAAGGAGCTGTTGACAATGGCACTGATAGTAAAAGTCCCTGACATGGATGAAGACTTCTTGGTATGCATCGATGCATCCAAGGAGGGCTTAGGAGGAGTATTGATGCAATATAGTCAAGTGATCTCTTACATATCGAGGAAATTGAGAAGGCATGAGGAGAACTGAGCGACGCATGATTTGGATTTGTTAGCCATTGTATATGCCTTGAAGGTTTGGAGACACTACCTTGTTGGACAAAAGTTTGAACTAAATATGGATCACTGTGGACTACAACACATCTTTACGCAAAGCAACCTGAACGCACAACAATGGCGTTGGTCGGAATTGCTTAGCGAGTACGAATTCGAGATTACTTACATAAAAGGGACAATGAACCTAGTGGAAAATTCATTGAGTCAAGGACCACACATATTTTCGGTGTTGCCTCTTCAGATGAATCTATGTGAAAAGATTCTAACTTTACAACATGATGATGACTGGTACAAGAAGGTCGAGGATTTTATCGAACAAAACACAATGATGGTACCAATATTTGAAGGATTTACATTTGACGATGATGGATTATTGAGGTTTAAAAATCATATTTACGTATTGTCGAACGGCGAGTTGAGGATGTTGATCCTAAGCGAGGCACATAGAACCATCTACATGCTTCACCCAAGAGTCATGAAGATGAGGGCAGACCTTAAACCCTTATTCTTCTGGAATGGATTGAGGGCAGACATATTCAACTATGTGGCCATATATCTAGAGTCTCAGTAGGTAAAGGATGAACATAGACACCCAACAGGATTACTATAGCCATGCGCTATTCCGGAATCGAAATCGAAGGTTATTTCGATGGATTTTATTGTTTGATTTCCACTGATGGCAAGGAGACATGAATCTATTTTTATAGTAGTAGACACTCTAACGAAGAGTGTTCACTTTAATCCTATGCATACGATGTATTAGGCACCTGACATAGCTAGAGTTTTTACTAGTGAGATTGTGAGGATGCATGGTGTGCCTAAGAGGATCATATCCGATCAAGGATCGTTGTTTACCGGACGATTTTGGACGAGTTTCCAAGGGGCCTTGGGAACCCAACTTAACTTCAGTACTGCGTATCACCTGAAGACTGACGAGAAGACCAAATGAATGAACCAGACCTTGGAGGACATGTTTTGCATGTAGGTGATGGACAAACAAAAGAGTTTGGAATAATTCTTGTCACTGGTGGAATTCACTTATAACAATAGTTACCAAAGCACCATTAAGATGGCACTTTCCAAGCTCCTTTACTGGCGACCATGTCAGATGCCTTTGAGTTGGGATCAGCTTGAGGATAGGGTCCTGGTGGGACCAGAAGCGATCCAAGAAATGGAAGAGAAAATGAAAACAATAAGACAAAGGATTAAAGAAGAGCATGATCGACAGAAGAGTTATGCTGATGTGCACTGTGTCTACTGTAGTTACGAGGTTGGCGACCGAGCCTTCTTATAGGTTAAACCGCATAAGAGTTCGATCAAGCTTGGAAAGGGAGCTAAACTCTCTCTTAGGTTCATGGAATCCTTCGATATTGTGGAGAGAAAGTGGGGCATGGCCGATCGGCTAGACTTTCCTGATTATTTGAGGCTTATGCACGACATTTTTCATGTATTTGTTTTGAGACATTATATTCGTGATCCTACACATGTTATTGACATCAGTTCTTTGTAGGTAGCGGACGAGGGGGCGCTCATGGATGAGATGATATGCATCTTGGATCACTGCATTCGATAGCTACAACGTCGAATAGTAGATCAGGTCAAGGTCCAGTGGGACAACTATAGTCCACACTCGGTGACCTAGGGGGACACATATGATATGCGCCAACAATTTCCATTTTTGTTTGATATATAGACTTATGGTACTGTGATACACATTATTTCGGCAATTATACTGTGAAACTTCCGGACGAAGTTTAGACCAAGAGGGGGTGTATATAACATCTGGCTCTGGAACACTGAACGAACTTATTCTTTGAGGACACTTGATCACAAGTGATCCAGATTATTATGCTATTAAAGCATTTGATTTTGATTATGAGGCGTTAAGGGTTGATGTCATGTTGTTTTGTTGCATTGACATAGACAGGTGTTATTGACTCGGTTTTACGAAGTGTGCAGGATTTTGGACCTCAAGGATGCAAAGGCATCGATGGAACCCCTTGGAATCTGGATCGAGTTGGGGAGTGAACTAATGAGGTTTGATTGTTTTATATGTGATATTAGTGCATCTGATTAGATGATGTGATATGGATATATTTCTGACATAATTCACTAATGATGCAGGCTGACGATATCTTGCCGACCAGTCTCACATGTCGAGTAGAGGGGTCACGCACGACTACCAGAGATGTTGAGGGAGAGGTCTATACAACATCCTTGGCACAGCTTATTAGCACTCCCTTCGTGGCTCGAACTGTAGGTTAAAATTTACAAAGTTTGAGAGGACCCAAGATTCCATGAGGGTAGATTGTGACAGTTGCTCACGATGATTCTAAGGGGTGCACAATAAGGTGGGGGCCTTATTACTTAGAGGCCCTTAGTCTCCCACAAGTTCACCTGGCGTAGTATTAACTCCAGGGGTTTTTTATGTCTACCAAGTCAGTGAAGAACCGAGTGGAACCCTTGGATCACGTGGTGCGTCCTAAAGGGCATGTTTCACAAGAAAAACAGAAAGAGGCGAGTGGCACCCTTGGAGCACATATTTCATCCTGAAGGGCACGTCACGTAAGGGAACATATGAGGCGAGTGGCACCCATGGAGAACCTAATTCGTCCTCAATGACACGTCGTGTTGTTAATGATAATTGAATGAAACTAGATGGCCTTAGGACGAATAACGTGATAACACGTTTTTAAAACAATTTCCTTAATAAAATGTCGCCCAGCACGAAAATTTAAGGTCTAGGTCTAAATTATGCTAGTGGTAAAATTTTATCTATTTTTAAAATATTTATAATAATAATAATAATAATAAATATAATCTTCGTTAAATCTTGTAACAAGAAGGGAGTAAGCAATTTAATTGAGTCATAAAAATCTGTTGGAATAAAATTTAAAAAGGCAATTAATTGATTTATTATTTTATGATAATTTAAAATTTATTAATTAAAAAGGGAAAAGGGAAAAAGTTAATTTACACACCTGCCAATTTGAGTTCTAATTGAAATGTGGAAAGAGGGAAATATAAAAAGAAAAGGGAAACAGAAGGGGAAAAGAAGAAAGTCAAACTTAGTAAGGTATCTAGCATTTAAGAGCTTTCTAAATTAAACTAAACTAGCAATTTAATAATGGGAAAAGTCATTAAAACTGGTAAGAGAATTTGGGGACACCTAGGAGCGATTCTAGGAATGACTCTAGGTGGGTGAGGGAAATAGGGGTAATTAATTTATGGAGGAATGAAGGGGATGGGTGACACTTGTATGGGGAGGATTTTTAGGATTTAATTTATTAAACATTAATTTAAATGGGATTTTGGAAAGGTAAAGGAGTTGGAAACTCTATATAATGGAGGGAGGAGAAGGGGGAAGGATCTCTTCTGTTTTTCGTAACGTTACACTGCAGAAATATATACTTGATTGACTTAGATTGTGGGAGTTGGGATACCAATCTTGGTGAGGAGTGGTAGCTCAGCTTTGCGAGGTGAGATGGGAGCTAGATGAATCTCTGGATAGTGTGTCTAGCCCCTTTGCAGCTCGGGGGGCTAAGGGGGAAGAAGAGTACCCCTAGCATTGGCTAGGAGGTATTGGTGAAGTCTCATCGGTCGACAAGTGGGAGTTGCATGGAGTGCGCAGGACATCAACTTAGAGCCAGCATTTGGGAAATGATACGCTTTCTTTATTTTTGCATGGTAGATTGTTAGTATGATTTATGCTTTTGGATCTACATGTTTAATTGAGTAAGTAAATTGATTGTCTGAGCATTCTAGTTGAGGACTGAAATTTTCCCATAGCCATTAGCTCGATCTTGTTTTTCCCATGGTCTTCGATCCTGACATGTCTTAACCATCCTGTGGTTTTTTATTGTTATTGATTGCGGTCTGTTTTTCCTTCGTCCCTAGCTCATAATTCTGTGCCTGAGCAGTTGGCCAGGAGCCTGATCTACGGTCATTGCTTCGGTGTTAATAGACCTATGGATCTCAACGCCCTACTTTTATGTGCATGGATGATGGGTGAAGGATGTTCTTGTCAGCTATCCAACTCTAATGTTTGTCCTTGGCTGATGGTTCGCCTTATGCACTGACGCGTTTATTTAACCCTGTAAATGTGATTGTTGTCGAAGTTTTTCCTTAAACTCAACATGCTTATATCTCATCATTATCTAGTTTTTTTACCCCATTTTTATATCTTGATGGATCAATTTTGACCCTGCGTTTTTATTCTTAGACAATTTATAACTCTTTGTTTGTATTGAAGGATAAATTTTAACCCTGCATTTTTATTCTTAGATAAATTATAATCTGCGTTGTATTGGTATCCTAGCAATGCAAAAACGATTTCATTTTCCTGTCTACATTGTATAAATGGCATCCTGGAAATAAGAAACGTTTTTTTATTCCTGTCTGCAATTTTTTTTGCTTGGGTTGTGATTTAATTTTTCCATTCTTTTAGTTCTTTGAAAAATATTTAGTTATGATCCATGTCAGCACCTTTGGTTGGGTATCCCAAGCAATTGAAAATGTTTATCACTATCTATGTTTCTTGTTGTTACCACAAATTTAATTTCCATGATTTTAATACTCATCTTTTTTCCACGATTTGACTGCCACGTATTTTTATTTCTGCATGGTTACCATGATTTTATTACACAGGTTTTTATTACCATACTTGACCGCCCATGAAACTCCTTCAAACTGTTTGCTGAGTGGTTGTTAACGCCTATGATTTTTTACTCCCAACCATTTGTTGAGTGGTTGTTAATGCCCATGATTTTTTTTTCTTGAAATTGTTGACTTAGTGGTTGTTGAAATCATCCATGAATATAGCCATTTAAATCATAAATTTATTTGCTGGAATGACCATGGTTTTGATAATTAAAAATTGACTCTGTTGTTGCAGAAATCACCCACAAATTTAGCCATTTAAATCATAAATTTACTTGTTGGAATGAACAGAGTTTTGATAATTAAAAATTAACTGTTTTGCTGTAGAAATCACCCATGAATTTATCCATTTAAATCATAAATTTACTTGCTATGAATCGACCACTTTTTCCTTTAAAAACTTGTCTGTGTTTTCCTGTTGAAGGCCCATGAATTTTCCATTCAATTCCTAACTGAGGTTGTTGTAAATGCCCACAATTTTGACAAACAAAGATTGACTGTAATTGCAGTAGCACCCACAAATTTTTCTTTTAAAACTGATGATTGTGTTGTTTCCTTAATTGACCACTAAATTGCCATGATTTAGATGACTTCCTTTCCTATTATCCACACATAATTCGCCACCAATTGTGGGCGGAATTTGCAGTTGAAAGGCCTCAAGTTTGCCTCAATTTTTTACTACCCCATTAACCTTGAAACGACAATAATGGCTACAACGATGTCTTGGGTCCATTAATTGCCTTGATTTTTTCCAGCAAATTAAATGGTTAACAGTTGGGTAAATGCCTTGTTATTGCTAGATTCATTGTTATGTATTTGTCATATTAAAATCCAGAACAATTTCTACTGAAAGGTTAATGGTTGATCGTTTCCTTTTTGTTGTTAATTGCCATGTTAATTGCAATGGTAAATGCTATATTAATTGCCTTATTAATAGCTAGAACAACTGCTACAACAATGTTAATGGTCAAAAGATTCATTCTTATTGTTTAAATGCCACAACGAGTTAAATGGTTAACAGTTAGGTAAAACGCCTTGTTATTGCGCTATTAATTGTTATGTTAATAGTCATGTGAATTGCCTTCTTATTGATATATCAATTGCATCCTAAATAACATGTTAAATGCCTTGTTATTGCTATATTACTTGTTATGACAATAGTCATGTAAAATATCTTGTTATTGCTAAATGAATTGTTATGGTATTCATTATGTTAATTTCCTTGTTAACTGTTATATTAATTGTTATGTAACTGCTATGTTAATTGCCTTGTTAAAATGCTATAGCGATGTTACTAGTAATTAGTTTACTTCTCAATGATAATAGACAGCTAGCATTGTTAGTTCGGTCAGTATAACTAGACTACATGTTGAGATTTAATTGTTCATAAGTGTTATAATGATAGAATTTTACTTTAAGATTGTTAATGTTGTTATTTAAGTTAATGACTAGTTGTAACTTAGATGTGCCCCATCTAGAATGGAAACTCATGTTAAAATATATTGTAATCGTTGGCTACTTAGACTGGGGGATTGGTTGGGTTATGGACAATGTCAGGAATTGTCTTGTGTCATCCCTTTTCTTTGTTCTAGCGCTTCGTCGACCTGTTGTTGGGGTATGGGTGCGGTTTCTTCTCAGTATCTGGTTTCTAGTGCGTCAGATTTATCTAGATTCCTTGATCCAGATGGGATGCGTTGCGCCAAGGTTATTGATGCATCTATCACCTGGGAATGACATGATTCCTGATGAGGGGATCATGGAATGCCCTGGAGGATAGAGGTGAACAAAATCTTGGCTAGAGTAGGTGCCTTTGTGTGAGTGTTGTCGAGCATTCGAGTTGCTTTGCCGCAAGAGTCGAACGCCTTCAAGCATTAGGTCCACGCGCCTTGAGGTTCTAGTCTTTGTTCACCTAGGACATGACGTCGGGATGGGGATGTTGTCCATTATCTTGTAGGTGTGGTTTTGTTGTGTCGGGTGGGTAGTCGTCCTCCTTGTTATTCTGCGCACATTTTGCTAGTTGTCTTTGTGCCTGGGTCTGATGTCATAGTAACCTGTTTCCTAGACTGTGTGCTTGTGTTCGTCTTCATTTGTGTGGTTAAACTATTTTCATCATCGCCGTCACCTCTTAACTCCTAAAAAGAAAAAAGAAAAAAACTCTTGTGGTCGTAACGATGGGGTCATTACACAATTTTATTTTCTATGAATGTCTTTAGAACAAGTAAAAATCGTCATATATAAAGTCAAATATGATTTGATATCAATCTCCTTAGAACAAGTATGATTCTAATTTTCATTTTATGCAATAGATAACATTAGTTCAAAGTTCCTATCTTTGTGAGAAAGGAAACACCAAAACTTCATTTGTAATGTGTTAAAAATAAACCAACCTTGTCATGTAACAAACATAACTGGATGTTGCAATCCCATGAACAAAATAAGACAGTGCAACAAGAGAAGAATAGTAATGTTGCAATTTTACGAACAACATAGAATCACAATTTGACAAACAAAGTAACGTCATAATGTGACAAACATATCCCTATCATCACATGGTGATGAACATATCCTCGTCCTTGCAATGTGACGACCATAGAAATACTGTCGCAATATGAGGAATGTATAAGCATCACATTCTGACAAACATAGTAACACCACAATGTGTTTAACATATCTTTATTGTCGCAATGTGATTAACATAGCCTGATTGTCGCAATGTGATTAAGATAGCCTCATTGTCGCAATATGACAAACATATCCCTCTCATCAGAGTGTGAAAAACTTATCCTTGTCATTGCAATGTGATGACTATAGCCATATTGTGGCAATGTGATGAACATAGAAGCATCACATTCTTAAAACCATAGTAACATCACAATGTGATGAATATACCCTTGTCATCACATTCTGACATATAGAACCCCGCCATCACAATATGACGAACATAGCCCTGTCGTTGCAGTGTGACAAACATAGCCCCTACGTCCTGATGTGGCAAGCATAGCCTCGTCATCTCAATGTGATGAACATCGCGTCATCGCCACAAAGTGACACAAATATTATAACGTCATAATCTGAGAACAATTTCCAAATGCCCCAATGTGACGAGCATATCCCATTGTTGCAATATGATGTATGTAACCCAATATCATAATGTGACAAACATATACCACCATTGCAATGAGATGACCATTTCCCATTCTTGCAATGTCATCAACATAACCCATTGTCACAATGTTGCAAACCTATTCCAATTCCATAATGTGACAAACAAATACCCTACGTTGCAATATGATGAAGATAACCTTACGATGTCATGTGATGAACAAAACCTAATGTTGCAATCTGACAAACAAAACCTGATCAAGATTATAATGTGATAGTGTCATAGAAAAAAA
This sequence comes from Picea glauca, assembly GCA_000966675.3. Taxonomy (NCBI): domain Eukaryota; kingdom Viridiplantae; phylum Streptophyta; class Pinopsida; order Pinales; family Pinaceae; genus Picea; species Picea glauca. The sequence continues at coordinate 135,826 of JZKD02S0343870.1, forward strand.
TGGTTAAACATAATAAACATGGTCCTACATTATCAAATCCATATGGAATATGAAGGTCATCCATGGGCATGGTTGTAACAGACCCACGATGGGCCATAAATAAATAAAAATATTTTTCCTCAATTAGACGAATCCTCCATCCACGGTCTCTAATATTGGTCAATGGACCTTCAAAATTCCCGAGATGAAGCAACTCTTCAGTTCCCTACTAGAATCTCTAATAAATTGATCCATGGTTCTTTGTGATACTTCACCCATGAAAATTAGCACTAGGTGCAAGCTTCCTCCATGTGACCACCGGTTGTGACCACATGCCTATCCAAAAGGCACTTCGCGACCTTAGACCTCGGGCGTTTTACTATGGGCCAAACCTGATACTCCCGACTTCCAATTTCAAAATAAGAGAATCCTCTAGGTGCTAGCTCCTCCCGCTAGGCTCCTTCGATTGAGACGTTGGGCAATAACCTGGGGCCCAACTTCAAAGCGCTTTGGGACATTGTGTTTTGTATCTCCCAAGGGAAGTTCACTTCCCTTCTGTAAACTCCAATATGAAAACTCCCTCCAAGACCCAATATATGGTCCACACTCTCCCTTCGATTGATGGTTGCGATCAAATCACGAGTTTGCATCTCGGGTAGTAGGATGTGAGTCCACCCTAACTCTTATGATCCCAATCTTCTGACAGAGTCAGATCAACAGTCCACGGTATTCCATAATTCTATGGTTCAGATTAACACACTAGTTCAGATCTCACGAGTTCTCACGATTCTTCCTTTGACTTTCCCGATTTGTGAGTGAGTTAAACATTGATCTCTCACCATGTTTCCTATCTCGATGGACAACTAGGATTTTTGAAAGTCCCATCTCCTCAGGTGTTCAACTCTTTACTTCTTCGCAGGTTCTTCCTCTAAAGTACGTGGATCTACGCTTCTGAGAAGCGCTTATCTCTTCTGACCTTGGTTCTTAGGGGATCTCGAGTTCCCACATACTCCTTGCATTAATATGTTCACGTCAGATCCACAGTCTACGGATTTCCTTGATCCAACGGTCCAAACCACATCACAACTTCAGGTTTCAAAAGTTTAGTCATGCCAACGTGCGATTCTCCCAATGTTCGGACTATGATATAGCCAATCCGATGGTCAATAAGGGTCTCAATAGATCCTTGTATCTACAGTCCAAATTTCATTTTTACTTCGGGTTTTGAGGGTTTAGTCACACCAATGCGCAATTCTCCCGTCGCGCGAACTCCTAACTCACAGATCCGACAGTGAAGGTCAGTCCCAATAGATCCTTAGATATATGGTCCAGATCACATCGCAAATTTGGGTTTTGGATTTCATAGAATCCATTCCCTTCACGATGATTACCAACATTCGTCAAACTTTGAAAGACTGAAGGAATAGAGTCATTAACATCTGTGCTCCTTCTTCAAATTTAACGGTCGTGACAGACCTTTGATCCTCCCAAACGGATCTGGTTCATTCATCTTCCAATATAAAGGATATTCCCTTCTGATACTTGAATCTCGCTATCATTCCTGAGCTTCATCGTTTATGAAGGACCTAAGAGCGTAAGGCTCTTTCTACTGGACTTAACACTTAGAAGAATTTATACGTACCCCTTGCACTCATACACCAAGTATAGAAATTAAGTGGTTCCTCGTTTCTACATGCCTCGCAGAGAGCCTATGCATTTCTTCACTACCTCTCCTTAGCGTAAGAGACTCCATCCTTTAAGGGATTCAGAATGACTAGGAGGGTCGACATGCGTTCATGAAACTGTGTCCAAGGTCGACGGACATACATTTCGTGACTCTAGCTTAAGCCACCACAGGACGCAAGCATTTATGAGTATAAAACATGTCTTATCCATATGATTTCCTAATTTCCTAGTTTCACATTCAAGAATATTCAAAAGAAGGAAATACAGTATAAATCATTAATGGAACATAACCATCCCTCAAACATTCATAGGATATCCAACTTTAACTCACAGTACCACTTAAATACACAAGATATGTGATTACTTATCTATTGCAGGTGGTAGCCAACTAACTGACTGTGGGAGTTCATCCTTCCACCCTACCATAGGCTCAGAGGCATTCGTTATTAGCACTCTGGCCGCCCCTGTGCCAAGTCATGATATCACCACAGAACTCTCACAGTTCTCAAGGAGTCTTTCTCTGTTCATCTTCTGTTCGTGTTTTGTTCTCTATAAATTTCATAGATTTCCCTCTATTATGCCCTCGATGAGGTTTATCATATGCCCATTCAGCATCAAGCTTGCGACCATCTATTCATTATCCCCCTGGAGAGCTCTATGCATCTCCCTTACGAGATTGTGCTCTCGTTTGGTGTCTCTTCTTTGGTTGTCCATGTGTATCTATGTTACCTTCCTTCAATAATACATTTACACCGTTCCCATGCCACAACATGGTAATCCTTTTTTATCATTAATTACAAGCTAGGAGAAACCGGGGGTTACAATTTCCCCCTCCCTTAAAGGAACACCATCCTCGGTGTTCTTTCTCAAAAAAACCTGTCATGCCTTTCTCATTCAACTGTTTCATAAATTTTGATCCTTCTTTCTCTGTCAGGTCCTTTTTCAGACCCTTAATCTTTGTCACCTACTTTCAGAAATTCTGGGACAACAAGTGCATTAATCATAGTCTCATGTGATAACATTGCATAAAAATTTCTAGGAACAATTTTATAATCTTAACACAATAATTATCAGTGCAGTTTGTGGATTTGTATCCACATGGTTGTCTTGTTATGCAGGCTCACTGTTTTTCCTTGTCACACCCACTGTGTGTATGATCCCATTTGTTTACAAGAACTATCAATGTCTCCTCTTCCTTGCGGTCACTCACCCTCCAGGCCCAGGATCATGCATCGCCTTCACTATTGTATAGTCCCTCGGGTGATCCATCTTTCCTTGCCAAGGATTTCTTTCACAGGAAGAGCTACTCATCATGTGCATGATCCCAATAGTTTACAAGAACTATCATGGTATCCTCTTCCTTGCATACACTCACCCTCTAGGCCTAGGCTCAGGCATCCCCTTCATTGCTATATAGTTCCTCAGGTGATCCATCTTGCCTTGCTAAGGTTTTCTCGCACAGGAATAATTCCAGAGACTTTATCGAGCCTTACAGTTGAGGCATCCCTCAAAATTTCTCTATCGAGGCATCCCTTCAGCTTGTGTTATCTCAATACAATATATTCTAGGCGATCATGGCTTATCACGGGGTTCTCATGGCTCAGTAGTAGCCATTTTTGTTTTCATCATCTATCCTTTCTGGACAGATATTTTCTTTAGGGACGAAGGTTACTCTCCTTCTCCTGGCACAGTAATAAATAGGGATGAAGGTTACATTCCTTATCCCAGGTTTGTAATAGATAGGAATGAATTTTATTCTCCTTCTCACCTATATCCCAGGTATACAAAAACTCATGAGACATCATTATAAATTTTAAATTCAAAATTTTCTTGTAAATTTGTCACCCACAAATTTTCCAAATTCCACATTTTTTTTTCATATTTGTTTCATACAGGAACCAGATTCATAATTATAGGACTTTCCTTCCCATAGAGATTTTACTCAGCAGGTAATTGGTCTTCCTTATGGGATCACACCGCTGCCATATCCAAGACCCATTTACTTCCTGCACTTTCAACTTCAATCAACCAAACAAATTTTTAGTTTCCCATGCACATATATTTTGTTATATCTTTATAACATCATCACAAACAATTTCAAAGTTGTGCATACCAACAATCAAATTCACTTTCTCAAAAAGGAAAATACCATTCCTTGCAGTTTGGCTCAACAGGAAATTGGTCTTCTTTATGGGCTTACATCACTGCCATATCCATGACCCTTTGCTTCCTACAATTCATTCTTTCCATAGCCAAACAAATTGTTAGTCTCTCATGCATCTGTGTGTGTGTGTGTGTGT
>JZKD02S0343870.1:177373-196556 GCA_000966675.3 Picea glauca
CATTAACACACACAGTCAATTAAGAAGAGGGGTGTTAATGTGGAAGGAAATTCCAACATAGGGATATTTCACTGTAGAGATAGACTGTAACATCACCATAGATAACAACCACAAGCCAAAGACAACCCACAAGGCATGACACCAAAACCATCGAAAATGTTAGTAATAGAGTCGAGGAGGATGCTATCACATCAACCTGTGGAATTGCACCCAAAGACAATGTCAAGATCAACAAAGTTTTTGGCACATAGATAACAACCACAATCCAAAGATGACCCACAAATAATGACACCAAAACTATCAGCAATGTCAGTCCAAGAGCGAGGGAGGATGCCATGACATCAACCCAGGGACTTGTAGCCCAAAGCCATCTTCCAGATTGGCAAAGATTTTGGTGTGAGCAATGGCTTGTATACCATCTCCATCTTACAATTGTTATCCATATAGGATTATTCACAACACAGTGACACACACACACCCAATAGTGATGTTTAACGCACGCACACACAAAATTAAGAAAAGTATTAATGTGAACACAATCCCAACATAAGAATATGCAACCATAAATATAGCTTGTAACATCACATAGAAAACAACCACAGGACAAATATCGCCCATGCGATATGATACCAAATCCACAGGAACTGGTAGTATTAGGGTGATGGAGAATTGTGTTTTTTTAAATAGCCTTGGTTGTTGGATGATTGGGATGAAGGTGGAGGATGAAGAGTTGGTGCCCATAGAAATAAATGGGATCCAATCATCCTGGGACATGTTTGTTTGGGGTGTTTGTGCTCGGGAGAAGCTTCCTACCTTTTAGAAGATGAGAGACTGTTTCAGCTAGAGTGTAGGAGAGTTAGAACCCTGTTGCATGCCCTCATTGGGAAGGTGAGGAAAGGTGGTAAGAAAGGAGGACCAGGGAAGATTTAGAAGGAGAAGAAGGGAGATTCAGGGTCTTCTAACTAGGATAAGAAATACTTGAGACATGTGAAGTGTTTCAAGTGACAAAAGATGGGCCACTATTCTTCTTAGTGTCCCGAGAAGAAGGGAAAGGGTAGTCAACAACAACAATTTGCAGGGAGTGCAAAATCTTTTGTAAGAGTGGATGAGTTAGCATCTAGTGTTGTGAAAACCTTCTCCATGGGTTTGTGCCTTTCCATTAACACCATTTCTGGTGTAGGGTCGTATGTGAACAATGAATCATATAAGCACATGACCTTTAACAAGAAGGAAATCGACAAACTTCAAGGCACAGGGGGCATATATGCAAGGGGGACTTGGTGATGATGCCACATATCTAGTGACTAGGATGGGTTCAGTTTCATTTAGCATGCCATCAGGTGATGTTCTTGATATTGATGATTTCTTATATGTTCTTGGTCTAATGAAGAATATGCTTTTAGTTTCAACCATGATAGATCTTAGATCTATGTCTGAGTTGACGATCAAGTTATCAGAAATTGCAGCAAGGATATTGGTTGAGTTTTGGTATACAAGAGGGTGGCCTTTACAGGTTTCTAATGAGATACTAATTCCCTAATTTTAAACCATTTGACCCATAAATTTTGTTTTGTGCAATCTTCCTTTATTAGTGTTCCTAAAATATTTTCTGCATTAATGGACAACAAGATACGATGTTGTACCTTGCTTATTCCAGCTTCATTCTCTCATAATCAAAATAAATAAGATTATTACTGCTGCCTTATAGACTCCATATGTGAAAAACCATTCTAGGAAAAAATCTCATGCTCAACCACTCAAATAATTATAGAATAAACTCTTCCTTTTGCTGTTAACATATCCAGAATTTATTCAAGAACAAAACATTAATCAGATTTTTCCTCCTAAGTCGTATTACCATTCCTTGTATCTATTATATTATAAGCTTAATTTTTCTTAGGGATACCCCCTTGTGCCATAGGAGAGCCAGCCAAAAGTGTGTGAAGGAGCTATTGTGGTGACAGTGGGTGGTCCTTCTATAGTGCCCCTAGGGTCCTACTTGTGCCTTAGGACTTTTGTCACTAAAAATAAGGGTTTGGGTGGTAACCAACTGGTTGAAAAGAAAAACAACACAGAAACAAAGACACAATGGCACTTTGTAATGCTGTTGATAACATTACAGAAGTAGGGGGGGAAACACGTAATCAGAAGCAAGAATCACATACAAAAATAAAAAAGCCTGCAAAAAAAATTATAAGTAAAAGTCACACATGAGAGCACTGTCAAATGCATAAGTACATTGTCCAATATCTATTAAGTTTTAACATACCTGCTCAGAATTTGACCGAGGGTTTGCTTGTAAAAGAATAGTCATCAGCAATGACGGCAGACCAACTAAGCCAGTTTCAGCTATAACAGAAACTAGAAATGTTGTAGAACAATCAAGCATTCCTCCTACTGCCTTTATGCTTTTCTTTCTTATGAAAACTTTCTTATCATCAGTACTAGGTGGTAAAGGATTATTTGGATGAAAAACTGTCTCTTCAAGAGGATTCTCATCGGTACTCTTTTGCAAGGCACAAGATATTGTGCATTCACCGCCAGCGCCACTTTCCTGCCCAACCACTGTCTTATTTAACATCACTGACTCCAATAGTCTAATGCCTTTATCATTTTCACAGACAACACTACAAAGTCTATCATGTTCCCCCACACTAGGCACTTCATTCTCCATTTCATCATTTTTATTATAGATGAAGTCAAGTATCTGGGTATCCTTCAGAATGTGTCGAGGGGGACTAAATTCAACTTCTTTTTCTAGGCCTTTATTGGAATGAGAACCCTGCAGGGAAACCACATTTCCCTCATAATCTACAATTCCAAATGTAGATTATGTCCTCTTGGATACGTCAAAATCCTCAATCAATTTAATCCCAGCAATATAGGGGCTTGGAAGGGAGCTCCTTCTATCTGAGGTCTGTCAAAAAGTGAAAACAAGTCACGCAAATTATGAATAATTTTACATGCCACAATTAATTCATCCATATCATCATGCATCTGTAGTTGGTGCTCAGAGCAAGCATGAGCCATTATAGCTATAATGGACCAGAAAAGACCTTGCAACACCTCACCTATTGTTTCTAATTTTTCATCAGAAATTTTATCTGGTGACGTAGGAATGGAGTTTCCAGCAGCCCCACTGTAACTATTGTTTGATGCTGCAATTGTACAGTAATTTTCAAGAGCTGTAGATAGCATAGGAATAAGAGGTGGCAAGAGATTACGGGCTAAGAAGTAGCTATGGTTGGTAGCTAATGCTAACACCACTTTCAGAATTCAGAGTAGTGAGATTGTTGTTTGACAAGCTTCTGGATTTGATGTATGTGAAGAAGGAAGTGCAAAAGCAACAAAATCAATAAGACCAGCTTGCCGAGCTACATGAAGTTCAACTTATTTTCTTTCAAGGTACTGTCAAAAGCCAACAAAGAGAGTATGTGAAGGACATTAAATGCCACATATATTTTACAAAAATTTCATAAAAAACCACTTTAGAGAACTAAGCATTATGTATAGCATGCAACCTGAGATTGCCAAACAACAAATATCACAAAGCACCAGTATGCAGCAAATCTGAATAGAACACTTCCAAAGTTCAATGATACCAGAGACTAGCACTTGATGCAACTTCTATAACTATAAAGTCAAATAGTTGATGGAAATCCTCTATTCTCACTAATAAACCCCTTCTAGACAAGAGAAGTTGGTGGTCATTTCTCAAAATCTAAGTCTAAACAAATGCTATTATACCAGCACTTTTATTTGTTCCTTCTTTATTTTCTTCTTATCAGGAATACTCTCACCAACATCAGTCCAACTGGATGTATTTTCTGTACTTACAATGGCCTTGGGATAATGATAATTATCAATTTTGGCATGAGACTGAGCATAGGCACAGTCACTGCTATGAATGTTACTCGCTACTCTCTTTCACCACTTCTTGTTTTGGAAACTCTTCTTCACTGCATGGAGGAACTCTCTCAACTATAGGGGCTTGATCTCACATTGTCCACCAGTTGCTGCAAGGAGTCCGTTCGAAGCTATATTTATTGTGCGTTGTTGTATACATGTTGTGATCATGCTATATGGTGCATTTCATTTGGTTAGTGAAGTAGGAGAACAATCAATCTTTGAAAACATCACATCATTCATACATTTCCAAATGTGAAAATAGAGCTCCAGCATGTCTTTCTGGTAGATTGAAATGACTAGATCTATCAGTGGTCATGTGTGACTTTCTAGGCTTTCAACTTCGTGAGATATCTCAGACAGTTGGTCGTGATATTCCTGGTTATCTGCCTCATGAAAACCCTCAGCTCAATGACATAAGTGTTCATTCAATGTTGAGGACACATGACCCGCTTGGGGCTCCTTCTGAAACTCTACGAAACGGGGTAATTTACCTAATCTTGACTGTTGTTTTAAGTTTCTAACTTCTCAATTGTGAGTAGAATGGATTGTGTAAAGTTAACACAAATGTAATTTTATGCAGATATCTCCATATGGTGCGGGTGGTTTAACTGCAAGTGAGATTAGCAGTTTGGGTGGTGGTTCTAGAATTGGGGTGGGTGGATTATCTGGTGGAGTAGGTCCAGGAGGTGGTTTTAGAATTGGTTTGGGTGGGGTAGCTGCAGGTGAAGGCTTGTTAGGACTGGCACCTTTGAATGATCCAGTTTTGATGGGGCAGAGACAAGGAGGGGTTGGCATAGATCCTGCTCTTACCAGGACAGACACATCTTTAAGACTTCCTGACAGTGCAATATCTGGTTCATGTGGTTCATCTTTCAGGCTACCTGGCCATCTTAAGCCTGATGAATCCTACAATACAATATTTATTGAGGGGATTCCTGCTGACTTTTTTCGCAGAGAAGTTGCCCGTATCCTTCCAAAGTTGTTTAATTTTCTGGTTATTGTTAGATAGCTTGCAGGACATGATGCATGCCCATTCCATACATAGCTTCTTGAAGTCTCTGGCTATTGTTATTCTTGACTTTTATAATGTGAAGCCCTCTGATCTTCGATGGACAAACAAAGATGGACAGTATGCTTGAGCCCTATTCTTTAAATGTTGTATGCCCTATGATCTTTGATGGACAAACAAATATGGACGGTATGATCAATCCCTGTTCTTTAAATGTGGCTATTGTTATTCCTGTCTTTTATAATGTGAAGCCCTCTGATCTTCGATGGACAAACAAAGATGGACAATATGCTCGAGCCTTGTTCTTTAAATGTTGTATTCCCTATGATCTTCGATGGACAAACAAATATGGACGGTATGCTTGAGCCTTGTTCTTTAAATGTTGTATGATTTTTTGTTTTTTAACTGGAGAGGATTTTGTCTGCAAATGAGACCATTTTTGTGGGATGTCAGTTGGCCACGACAAACCACTAGATCGACTCTTTGTGCTCATCAAATGACTGTGATGATGAAAGTGAACGATATTTACATGTTTATTGGCATCCATCTGGTTTAATTTTCATGTTTAAGTAAGCATGGTAAGTGTTACAGAGTGGAAGGATTTTCCTAAAGGCCTCAGGGTTCTGGTGTTGGATAAGGACTCTGAGGCAGCTGTTGAAACCAACTCCAGACTAGAAGGCTTTGAATATGTTGGTAATTTTGATTAAAATCCTTAATCGCACGTAAGTATTGGCATAAGCACAAATGGAGTAATTTTCTATGTACAAGACTTCTTAATCATGGGGATCTTGTTTTAAAATATCAATCCTGGAACTGGATTCAGAGGATTGGATTTTTTATTACTAGTCTACTGATCAGATAATTTTGATGAGATCTCAAGAATTTTGTAATGATTATGCAACATGGTGTTGCATTTGAGGTCTTATATCTCTGGACTAACTTTATCCAAACTTAAGCATGGAATCCTTTTTTGCAATGGCAGAGAACTTCGAGAGTAACAAGATGGATAGTGCTATGTTGGGTAGTATAGAGGAGTAACATAGTTGATAATCTGATAATTCCATGTGGAACAACAAGCTATTATGCAGTCGTTGGTCCATGGAAATTAATGATCTGAAAGTCCCATGGAACCATTTCATTTCCAAGTAGAGAATAGGTCCTACAAAAGGATCTGAAGCTTATTTTCAGCGTGTTCTTGATGCAGGAGCATCTCCCACATCAAGCGAGCCAGCACGTAGGCGAAAGACAACTGGACAAGCGTCCAACAATTTTTTTTGAATTTCCCTTGGATTTGATGCGCAACCTTAAATGTGATAATTAAATGAAGGCGCACTTGTGTATTGTAAATGGACCTTGAGTAGATTGCTCTCATCCTTAGTAGGTAGAAGGCATTTAAAGTAGTTAATGCAGGTAGATAGAATTTAATTCTAGATTAGACAGTTTCTAGAGCGCAAGAGGGAAACAGGATATAGACACCCTCATTGTGCATTGTAACATTATCAAGGAAGAGCAAGAGCATGCAAAGAGCTGTGTAATAACACCCATGTACAAACATTTGAATTAATAGAAAGAGTTGGTTCAAATTCATGGTTTTGTGTCTGTTCTCTGTGTATTGATGTTGATATGCTCATGAATGTTTGCTTCCTGTTATACATTTGCTTTATATGTTGTGTATATGATTTCATGTTTGAATTGAAGTCTGAAAGGAAGAAGGAATGAGTTTCAATTGTTTCTCTATTTGAGCCAGAGAATTCCTGCAAGGAGTGTAGTCGAAGTGTCCGCAAGGAGTGCGTTGACAGAGGGTTCAAATAGAGATAGATTTTGTTCTCATTCATCCCAAAGTTGTAGTTGGGCACAAGAACCATGAAAGGAGTGTGCATGCCCGGTAAAAGTCTCATGGTTGCGAACCTGAGTGAAGCGTCGAGAGACTGTTGCTGCAGGTCTCCACAGAGTCGAAGTATTCAAGCACTTGAGAGTGCTTGAAGGTTGCCACAAGGAGTGAAAGAAAGAGGCTTCTTTCTGAGAACTTGAAGCTATGGAGCAAGAGGCTTCCTTCTTTCTGAGTAATCGCCAAGAGAAGCACAGGGAGCTTGTACCATGAAGTGTTTTAGACAGGCATTGCAAGTTTGCACGCAGGTGAACGAGTTCCGCGGAGAATCACTTGGTCATTTGTAGAAATCGCCAAGGATGGATGGACGGTTGGTATTCTCCAAGGATGATTCATGACATCCCTTGAGCCATTAGATCTCATAGAGGAGCAGGGAAGATACAGTGAAGGTATTCCCCGAGAGGTCAAAAGCTCAGGAGGGGCAGAGCCATTGATACGAGTCACAAGGACCGTCGTATTTACACGTGGGATCGTGCATAGGGGTTTCATGGGTTGAAGTCCCGTGAACATAGCAACAGGAATCGCGATATTGCGATACGCGATATCCCGACAGCCAAAAGGATAGTGTGGGGCCATAGCGGAGTCGGTTAGTGGACAGGTGGCACACCTTATCAGAGTTTCATGGCAATAAATATCGAAACAATTACATTAGGATTCGCGATATTGCAAACTCTGAAATACTGATAGAGTGGAGGATTGTGGAAAAGTCAACTCGTGCGTGTGTCGGATAATCGGCGTATCGGGATTCGGGAGTCAGGGAAGTAAGCTGTTCAACATCGCGAGTGTTGAAATCGTGATAGAAGAAATCCCGAAAAGGAAGGTGGAATGTCAGTGTTGACTTGTATTGGCATTCAGAGGTTCGAGAGTCTAATGCTCGACCACTGACCCCGCGAAGTTCGATTTCCTGATAGAAAAAGGGAGATCCCGTGAGACAGTTGTCGTGGGTGAAGATTTCTCAATAGGGAAATAGAAGGACCGTTTGGAGTTCTTCGGGCCATGTGGAAAGGAAGGATCCTGTGAGCGGATGTGCTTGCGAGCATGTGCTACGTCAGTTTGGTATCAGAGCCTTGATTCTTGTCTGTATATTTCAGGCAAGGGAGGCATAAACGATAAAGAGCACTCTGATACACAACGTCAGTTTGGTATCAGAGCACAGAAAGGTTCTTTGCTTTCTGTAGAAGAGAAGAAGAATAATTTACCATGTTGCCAAGGAGAGATAGACAATCACCCGATCCAGAGGATAGGAAAATTCCACGGAGACAAGGCAGACAGATGGCATATCTAGCTATGGAGAGACAAATGCGTGATCTACGAGCCAAACTCGAAGACATGGAGACAGCGCAAAGACGAATAGTCAATTCATGGGATCTGAGTGATTCCAAGAGTGAAGTTGAGACTGAACATGAGGAGGAAGTTGCAGCTGAAGATGCATCAAATGAACGTTTGATCAGAGCTATTGCAAGGATGGGTGCAAGAGTAAAGATGGACATTCCAATTTACGAGGGAAACTTGGATGCAGAGGAGCTTCTAGACTGGATTAGAGCTCTAGACACATACTTCGACTGTGAAGACATCGAAGAGGACAAGAAAGTCAAGCATGTTGTCACGAGGTTGAAATGACATGCAACATTTTGGTGGGATGAACTACAAGTTGATAGACGCTGCAAGGGCAAGAAAAAGATTAAGATCTAGGATAGAATGATCATGAAGATGAAGGCGAAATTCATCCCGAGGGACTATCAAATTACTCTACTCAGGAGGATGCAGAACCTGAGACAGAAGTTGATGACAGTGAAGGAATACACTGAGGAATTCTACAGGCTGAACATCAGGGAAAGTCATCGGGAGAGCGATGATGAGAAGGTTGCTAGATATCTGAATGGCCTGAGATATGATATCCAGGATGAGATGAGCATGGTAACCATCAGGATGGTGGAAGATGCTTATCAGATGGCTCTGAAAGCTAAGGAGAAGCTGAGCCAAAAGCAGAGTCAGAGGGGCCGAGGCAGAAGTCAGCCCAGAGGAAAATCAGTTTCCCAGGGTAAGTATCAGAAGCCTAAGGAAGACTGGAAGAAACCTCAGACTTGTACAGAGAGAGGTGGAACCTCATAGCGAGGGCAACAATATGTTGAACAAAGAGGACAACATACCGAGCAGAGAGGAGACTATGCTGACAATAATACTTTTCCTCGTACTAGAGGTAGAGGTAGAGGAAGAGGTGGAGTAATCACATGCTTCACATGTGGAAAGAATGGCCACAAGTCTTATGAGTGTCTAGATAAAAAGAAGGACATGGGAGAATCTCACATCACTGAGGCACAGAGGTGGGATGTTGAGGTCGAAGACGCTGAAGGAGGAAGATCATTGATGATGCGAAAATTCCTTTTTACACCTGAGAAGGAGGTGGAGAGTTCAGTCCAAAGGACCAAACTTTTTAGGACTTCTTGCAAGATCAAGGATAGGGTATGCAAGGTTATTGTAGACAGTGGTAGCATGGATAATCTTGTTTCTACAGATATGGTAGAGAAGTTGGAGCTGGAGACGATTGATCATCCAAGCCTGTACCGAATTTCGTGGCTACAAAAGGGACACCAGGTAACTGTCACTAAACAATGCTTAGTTGAATTTAAGATAGGAGGATATAATGATAAGATATTATGTGATGTCATTCCTATGGATGTTTTTCATCTATTGCTAGGTAGACCATGGAAATATGACAGGAATGTGATTCATGAATGGATAATGAACACATACACCCTGGAGAAGAATGGGAGGACACACATGTTGCTTCTGATAAAGGATATGGAGGTGAAGTCAAAAGTAAGCAACATTGTACTTCTCATGAGTGGGAAGGAACTTCTTACAGAGGTTAAGAAGAAAGAGGATCCACAATTCTTTGTGGTCAGGAAACTGAAGATTGTTCTAACTAGTACAAGAGTGGATGATTTACCAGAGGAAATTCAGGAACTGCTGGAAGAGTTCGCTGATATAGTAGTGGATGAATTACCTCGTTCTTTGCCACCGATCAGGAGTGTGAGTCATCATCTTGATCTCATACCAGGAGTCAGTTTTCCAAATAAATCCGTGTATAGGTTGACACCGCAAGAGAATGAGGAGGTTAAAAGGCAAGTTCAGGAGTTGTTGGACAAAGGTTTGGTCAGGGAAAGCTTGAGTCCGTGTGTTGTTCCAACAGTACTCAGTCCGAAGAAAGACGGAGGCTGGAGGATGTGTACTGACTTGAGGGCGATTAAAAAGATAACCATCAGGTACAGATTTCCATTGTCGAGGATGGATGATCTGATGGATTTCTTGAGTGGAGCAAAGTATTTTTCAAAGATTGATTTGAAAAGCATATATCACTAGATTCGCATGAGAGAAGGTGATAAATGGAAGACAACATTCAAAACAATCGAAGGGTTGTATGAATGGCTTGTTATGTCGTTTGTCTTAACCAATGCACCGAGTACCTTCATGAGGTTGATGAACGAAGTCCCGAGGGAGTTCATCGGGAAATTTGTCATTGTCTATTTGGATGACATACTGATTTACAGTAAATCGGTAGAAGAACATCTGAAGCATTTGGCTATAGTGATGCAAAAGTTACAGCAGGAGAAACTATTGATAAATATGAGGAAGTCCTCATTCATGAAGATAGAACTCATTTACTTTGGGTTTGTTATTTCTGCAGATGAGTTGAGGATGGATTCAGATAAGGTGGAGGTAATCAAGAATTGGCCGTCACCGAAGAACATATTTGAGGTGAGAATTTTTCATGGTTTGGCTAGTTTCTACCGAAAGTTCATCAGGAATTTCAGTGGAATTAGCGCAACAATGTTGGATACAGTGAAGAAAAGACATAAATCTTTTCACTGGACAGAAGAGGCTGAGAAGAGTTTTAATCTATTGAAGAGGAAGATCACGGAACAACCAGTTTTGGTGTTGCTGGATTTCCAGAAAAAATTTCAGGTGAAATGCGATGCAAGTGGGTTTGCAATTGGGGCGGCCTTAAGCCAAGAAGACAGACCAATAGCATACTTCAGTGAGAAGCTGAATGAAGTGAAAGTCAAATACTCCACTTATGATAAGGAGTTTTATGCTATCATACAGACATTAAAGAAGTGGAGGCATTACTTGATCCTGAAAGAATTTGTACTGTACAGTGATAATCATGCATTGCAGTTTGTGACTCAACAAGAGAAGTTGAATCAGAAACATGTCAAATGGGTTGAGTATATGCAGAATTTTACATTTGTGATTAAACATATTTCTTGTACTGCTAACAAAGTTTCTGATGGTTTGAGGAGGAAGTGTTTGTTGTTGCAGGAGTTCAGAGTCAAAACCTTGGGTTTTGATGATCTCAGGGACATGTACACAGGTGATCAAGATTTCAAGGAAGTGTATGAAGTAGCTGAGAATCTAGTTCTCAGAGAAAGAAGCCAATGGGATGAGTACATGATCCAGGAAGGATTATTGTTCAGAAGCAATCAACTGTGTATTCCGAAATGCTCCATGAGGGAGAGATTGTTAAAGGAGAAACACAGTGGAGGATTGGCAGGGCATTTTGGTCATGACAAGACATTTGCGAAGTTGAATGAATCATATTTTTGGCTGGGAATGTGAGAATATGTCAAGAGATTCGTAGACATATGTAGAATTTGCCAGCATTCGAAGGGGAGGAAACAGAATACAGGATTCTATCAACCATTGCCCATACCAGAGAGGTCGTGGGATGCGATTAGCATGGATTTTGTATTGGGGTTGCCAAGAACACAAAGAGGTTTTGGTTCAATCTTTGTGGTGGTGGATAGATTTTCCAAAATGGCACACTTCATTCTGTGTCAGAAAACCAGTGACGCAACTCACATTGCGAACCTATTTTTCAAAGAGGTCATTCGACTTCATGGTTTGCCAAGGAGAGTAGTTTCGGATAGAGATACTAAATTCATAGGGCATTTTTGGAGGACCTTATGGAATAAGCTAGGAACTAACTTGTTGTTTAGTTCAGCGTATCATCCTCAGACAGATGGACAGATGGAAGTCGTGAACAGAAGTCTGGGATACTTCCTAAGAATCTTGGTGATAGAGCACCACAACCAGTGGGACAATATATTGCCACAGGAAGAGTTTTCTTATAACGACTCAGTTAACAGGAGCACAGGGAAAATTCCATTTTAGGTTTTATATGGCATGCAACCAAGAGGAGTTTCTGAACTGAGGGATTCAGAACAGACTGTGACTAGGAGTGCTAGTGCAGAAGAATTCACAGAGGCGATGAAAGGACTTCACAGTCATATGAAAGAGCGATTGCGGAATTCAAGTCACGAATATAAACGCAGAGAAGATCAGCACCAAAGATAGCTTCAGTTTGAGGTTGGTGATTTGGTTCTGGCAAATTTAAGGAAAGAAAGGTTCCCAAGAGGAACGTATAACAAGATGAAGATGAAAAAAATTGGGCCATGTAGGGTCTTGAAGAATTTTGGGGTGAATGCTTACGGGATTGAATTACCCGATGGGATCGGAATTTCTTCTATATTCAATATCTCGGATTTGTACCCATATAGAGATGAGGAAACAGGGACTGGAACTGAACAACCAATGATCCAATGGACAAAGCATATGCCAGTTGCAGAGAAGCCACAGATGGAGTGCATACTGGACAAGAGAGTAAGTAAAAGGACTAGGTGAAAGCAATACTTTGAGTATCTGGTCAAGTGGAAGAACCATCTAGTTGAAGATGCCAGCTGGGAGAACGAAGCATAGATACTGAAGCATGGACAGACCATGTGTGATCTCATGGATAGGAGCCCATGAAAGTTTTCAAGCGAGGGAGTATGATGCAAGAGCATCTCCCACATGAAGCGAGCCAGCGCGGAGGCGAAAGACAGTTGGACAAGCGTCCAGCACAAATTTTTGAATTTCCCTTGGATTTGATGTGCAACCTTAAATGTGATAATTAAATGAAATCGCACTTGTGTATTCTAAATGGACCTTGAGTAGATTTCTCTCGTCCTTAGTAGGTAGAAGGCATTTAAAGTAGTTAATGTAGGTAGATAGAATTTAATTCTAGATTAGACAGTTTCTAGAGCGCAAGAGGGAAACGGGATATAGACACCCTCATTGTGCATTGTAACATTATCAAGGAAGAGCAAGAGCATCCAGAGAGTTGTGTAAGAACACCCATGTACAGACATTTGAATTAATAGAAAGAGTTGGTTCAAATTCATGGTTTTGTGTCCGTTCTCTATGTATTGATGTCGATATGGTCATGAATGTTTGCTTCCTGTTATACATTTTCTTTATATGTTGTGTATATGATTTCATGTTTGAATTGAAGTCTGAAAGGAAGAAGGAATGAGTTTCAATTGTTTCTCTATTTGAGCCACAGAATTCCTGCAAGGAGTGCAGTCGAAGTGTCCGCAAGGAGTGCATTGACAGAGGGTTCAAATAGAGATATATTTTATTCTCATTCATCCCAAAGGTGGATTTGGGAATAGGAGCCGTGCAAGGAGTGCATAGGCCAGGTAAAAGTCTCAGGGTTGCGAACCTGAGTGAAGCGTCGAGAGACTGTTGCTGCAGGTGTGTGCAGAGTCAAAGTATTCAAGCACTTGAGAGTGTTTGAAGGTTGTTGCAAGGAGTGTGAGCAAGAGGCTTGTTTCTGAGAACTTGAATCCGTGGGAAAATATCAGGAGGTATAGAACCTTCGAGTAATCACCAAGAGAAGCACAGGGAGCTTGTACTGTGAAGTGTTTTAGATAGGCATTGCAAGTTTGCACGCAGGTGAACGAGTTCTGTGGAGGATCACTTGGTCATTTGTAAAAATCGTCAAGGACGGATGGACGGTTGGTATTCTCCAAGGAGGATTCGTGACATCCCTTGAGCCGTTAGATCTCACAGAGGAGCAGGGAATATACAGCGAAGTTATTCCCCAAGAGGTCAAAAGCTCAAGAGGGGAAGAGCCATTGATCCTAGTCACAAGGACCGTCGGATTTACACGTGGGATCGTGTATCGGGGTTTCATGGGTTGAAGTCCCGTGAACATAGCAACAGGAATCGTGATATTGCGATACACGATATCCCAACAGCCAAAACGATAGTGTGGGGCCATAGAGGAGTTGGTTAGTGAACAGGTGGCACACCTTATTGGAGTTTTGTGCTGAGAAATCCTGAAACAATCACATTAGGATTCTTGATATTGCGAACTCCGAAATACCGATAGAGTGGAGGATCGTGGAAAATTCAAATCGCGCGTGTGTCAGATAATCGACGTATCGGGATTTGGGAGTCGAGGAGGTAAGCTATTCGACATCGCAAGTGCTAAAATCGCGATAGAAGAAATCCCAAAAAGGAAGGTGGAAGGTCAGCATTGACTTGTATCGACATTCGGGGGTTTGAGATTCTAATGCTCGACCACTGACCTCGCGAAGTCGCGAAGTCCGATTTCCGGATAGAAAAAGGGAGATCCCTTGAGAGAGTTGTCGTGGGTGAATATTTCCCGATAGGGAAATAGAAGGACCGTTTGGAGTTCTTTGGGCCATGTGGAAAGGAAGGATCCTGTGAGTGGACGTGCTTGCAAGCACATGCTGTGTCAGTTCTACTATTTACTCGCTGGGGTGGTTGGGTGTGAAGTTGGGGAGATGATTGTACCAATATATTGAAAATTCCAAACAACTTGTTGGGTTGGGTTGATCTATCAACTATTTTATTTTTTTGTGAGCGTGTAATGGAGCATTGGGTATGTTGAATATGGACATTAGTACAAATTCATCTAAACCTGAGTTTTTGGTATATCTCTGGATATTTAAAAACTCAAAGATGCATATCTAAAGTTCACACAAATAGCCTCTATATCAAATATTAAAAATCCAAATGTACAACCCTGAGCTTCCCAGCCTCAGACAATATATATATTAGACTGATCTTAGATGGGTTTGTGCTAGTGGCTCCTAGGAACATTCGACAACCCAAATATGTCACACTAAAACGAAAAAAAAAATCACGAAACATTGAGATTCATATTCCAGGAATTTAATACCTCTCCGCTCGCTTGTAACCCACGAATAAACATTGCTACAAGACAATTTTCCTCTAAGTATTTTCATCCAATTCTATAGTTGTTGTCATTTTTTAGCATAATCTTCGTTCATAGGCCAAGATCTATCAGATTTATAGATAGGAGGATGTTCGTTGTTCTGTAATATCTATTCTTGCCGAGATTTTTTCATTTGAAATAGTTACAAATCTATGTAAATAATATGCCTTGTACTTGCTTCCTTTTTTCCTTCACTAGGGTTCTCTTTTTGTTCTTTTCCATTTTCTACATATGGATGTGGAGGTGTTGTTGATCATGTTTTAGTGATGGCCTGAGGAAGTTTCCACCTTCTCCAACGAAACAGAGGCATTGGCTGTGCTTGCAAATGAGACTAATTCATTCCATGTTGCTTTGGTTGAGGTAAGTTTATTGGCCTTCTTGTTGCTTTGGTTGAGATAAGTTTATTGGCCTTCTTATTGATTTTCTACAGTTTTGATGGCATTCTCTCTATCCATAAATTAACAACTACTCAGTTTCCTAACAATAGTATGTATTCTCTGCGATCTACAGCCTGGTTGTAATCTCGTCCTCTTGGTTGTTGGTGACCACAGGTAACAACTGTGTCGGTTTTAGGTTCCTCCAAACAGCCTGCGATATACCAACCATTAGTAAGTATTATAGGGAGCATATCGATGGGATTAGAGAGATGCCCCTTTTAATCTATCTTTTAAATTTTGTCTGTCCATCATCATTAGCTATGATGCTTCTTTTTATTGTCATGTAGTGATGTCAAACAAGAGTTGCCTGAGCATGACGATGAAGTGCATAGTAGTAAGCTTCTTCCTCTTATTTTGATGGTACCTACTTGGTCATCAGTTTTTGTGTTTGTACCCTCTGCTATGTTTTATATGTGTGCTAGATGAACTTAATAATTTCATTCGTTAAATAGCTCAGAGCATCGAAGTTCCTATAGAAACCGATATCTGAGGACAAGCTCAAAAATATTTGGCAACATGTGGTTCACAAGGTTTGTGCTTTTTACTTGATTAGTTTGAAAAATCTGTTTTGATATTCCACATTGGTTGTGAGGGGTTGGTCCATAATACTTATTTAATGGGGCAAGTGAGATGGGAGTGGTGCTTCCTATAACTTAGATTGGTTTGGGAGTGAGTATGCTTTCTTGTTTCACTTTCTCCTCCTTTTACATAACAGTAGAATGGTTTGGGAGTCTATAACATAATAGTAGATTGGTTTGGGAGTGCGTATGCTTGCTTGTTTCACTTTCCCCTCCTTCTATGTGGATATAAATAGTTGTATTATTTTAACATAAAATTAAACAATATCCTTTCATGCTATAAACTAGATGGAGATATTCATAGTTCATCAATCACAGTGTATGTGCAGGCATTCAGTGAGAGTGGCACTATTCTTTCAGAGTCTCTTAAACCAGTTAAAGAAACTATTGTATCCATGCTTCAACTGGGGCCTCAACAAGATATTGTTAAGAGTAAAAGAACTCAAAACAGAGAGTCATCTGGTGGAATCAAATCTGGGGCCAGTGCTCTACATGAGGTACAGTCCTGCATGCCAACTCCCACAGATTAAGTAAAATAAGAGACAAGCATTGACCCCTGTAATAGTGAGAAATTTCTAGCCCCATCAACTCCTCAACTAGAACAAGGAGGTAGGTCCCCTTCTGAGGAGGATAAAACACTTAGATTAGACGATGCCACAAACTTAATGGTTGGAACAACGCATGTTGAAAATAATTGTGGGTATGAAACTATAAGAGAAGTGAGATTATATGTTGAAAAAACATCAGCCTGGCCATCTCAAGTTGATATCCCAGCATCTTTAAAGAAATAAATTCAAGACATGTATAGAATATCACTGAAAGAAAGAAATAATAGCCAATCTGGGCTGAAACCCATCGACATAGCAAGTGACCAGTTGGGCAATGGAATTACTTCTAGGGGTACCAGTTTACACTCAAGGTTGGAAACTGTATATGTGCATGTAGTTAATTCTTCTGGCATTGCAGAAGAGTAAGTGGGTTTTGTTGAAGGTTCAAAGAGTGATGATGAGAATATCTAGAAAGAAACTATATTGTCTTCTTATGCTTGTAATGAAGAAAATGTAGATTCCAATATAGAAGATATCAAAGGAAAGAAGAATAGCACAGAGCATGGTTGCAAAAAGTCCAATATTGCTTCTAGCAAGAAAAAGTTTAAGGTAAGACATAGCAAGAAAATGTTTAAGGTATGACCCGGATGTGAACTGTATATGCCAATTAAGGATATTTCTAGCATGTGTGGACTAAAGGTGTTTCTACTTGTAGGTAGAATGGACAATGGAATTGCATCAACATTTTGTGCAAGTAGTGGAGCAACTTGGAGTTGATTAGGCAATCCCTTCAAGAATTTTGGACCTTATGAAAGTGGATGGCTTAACTCGGCATAATGTTGCAAGCCACTTATAGGTTAGTCATTCTTTTAAAAGGGAGTAAATGTTCAGATTTTTTTTTCAAATTGAACCTCTTTATGATCATATTTCTTGAAATGGATTTTTACCAGAATACATCATAATGTTTAGGTGTGCAATGTGCTATATGAGACTTTTCTCAGTATGAAAGGAAAAAGGTGTTCTGTAGCTTGGGGAAATTATATTATAAACATAATTTTTTATTGCTCCCTAGATTTGCTTGGTAAACAATAAAACCATAAAACTGGCTTACATAACATTGACAACAATGAAAACCTCATGCTTTATGATAATATATTTATAGAGTACAGAGTTGTCAATTATAAGTGCCATATTCTGTGAGGATGTTGTTGGGCAATGATTCATTGATCTATGATGACATACTGAGGATATGATGTGCAGAAATATCATTCTCACAGAAGGCACATTTTGCCAAGGGAAGATGATGTTGCAAGCAGGCGATATTGGTAGCATTTTGACCCTGCCTGGACTAGAACTAAGTATGATGAATCTTGGACTCGTAAAGGGAATCCTGCTTCTGGACCAATTATTGCATATTCACCAGTTCAGCTACATCCTGCACCGCATGGGACTCCTGTGGGCCCGCCTCTTCCTGTTTGGGGACATCCCACTATAGATCAGTCAGGTAGTCACATGTGGTAGTAACTTCATGTGGGGACACCTACTCCATGGAAAGCACATGATGGCTCTTTCTATAAACATCCAAGGGTATAGTTTCAACTTACGACCAGGCTGTTTTCTATTCTTTTCGTCTGTTTCAGGTTTGAATCTGGTATATTTTGTCATATTAATTATTTATTGATATAAAATAGCATCTTATACGACTTCTTGCAGGTAACTGTTGATTCATGGGGTTTCCCCACAGTTGGGATGCCATTCTAACCCCAACCCATGATGGTAGGTACTTGTAGTTGTGTGTAATTGTGAAATTTAGAACTGTTTTCATGCATTGATTGTTGATAGTAACGATTCCTTGTATTGAACAGAAGCTACCTGCTAATCATGGTCACAGATCAAATCCAAATTAAAAAATACAGGATGTTTCAGTCCAACATACTCCAATCCCTGATCCACTTAATAATAATGGGTCTTCTTTATGGGAAAAGTACATTAATGGTCACCCAGTATTGCTATTATCCACTTAATCTCTAATGATATAACAATGTTCTATGCATCATTGCATTACATCTTGTCTCTTGAATATTTTTTTCAGATTGGTTACTGATTAATTATGTTGTGTTCTAAAAAGGTGAAATGGCAGTCTACTGA
The DNA here is from genome assembly GCA_000966675.3 of Picea glauca. Classification (NCBI taxonomy): domain Eukaryota; kingdom Viridiplantae; phylum Streptophyta; class Pinopsida; order Pinales; family Pinaceae; genus Picea; species Picea glauca. Next base: position 195,980 of record JZKD02S0343870.1, read on the forward strand.
TCTCACTAATTGATGGAATTATCTCCTATTCTGTGCAACAAGAATGTTTTACAAATTCATTTAATTGGATGCATGGCTATCAACAAGGTATTGATTCATAGATTTTATCCATCTTATCCCAAACATAAGGAACAACCAAATGTGATATTTAAATTCATGATGTTATGTTATTGGCAAGGACCTCTTCCAAAAATCCTTTATGTACAATTACATAATATAATTAGATAATATAGGTCGAGAAAAATAATAATAAAGTTGCAATTGCATATTTATCTATGCTTGTAGAAATTGGATTTCTTAGAAAGGTTGAGATTTTACTTTTGAGCCACACCCATGACCAAATTGACCAAATGTTCAGTTAAATCTTTATGAGGTTGAGAAACACATGATACGTTTTTTTCTCTATCGCAACTTGCTTCTCCTAATGACCTTGGCATCAAGTGGTTTCGATCTTGAGGCCTCTAATGGGTTAGAACTCTAATTCTCATTCTCTCTCTGCGATTATTAATCTAATTTGTATTAATATATACCTAATGTCTTTGTTTGTTTTGTTGTGAATTTCCAGTGATGAGGGAAA
>JZKD02S0343870.1:203179-229458 GCA_000966675.3 Picea glauca
ATGGACAAAGCTCAAAGGTTGGCATTTTAGTTAAGTTTTATATATCCTCGACACTGTAGGCGATATAAAATATTTTCTTCATCTGAAGAAAGTGGTTCATGTACTCCATGAGTGTAATGTCAAACCCCTTGGCATACACAAAAGAAAGGCCTATACAGAACATATAACGCTTGGCATTGGAACATGGTTTGGTCCAGTTTCATCATTACTCATGTTCTTAAACATTGAGAATTATTAACCTCAAGGAGAAAATTTGGAAGTGCTTTTCGGGGAAACTGATGTTCTCTTGATATGTGATAACTTGTCTATGTTTGACATTGAAATTCCATAGTGGTTATGATATTATTAGTTGGTAGGTTTGATTAATTTTGCATCGTTCTTATATGGACGTCATTTAAAGAAGAGGATATGAACATGTAGTTAGACACAAGTTCATTTTTAAAATGATTTTCTGATCCGAAATCGGATCTAGAAGCCTGATAGGGCTTGAAAAATGCTCAAAAATTAAAGTGCTCAGAATGCGACGAAACCAGTGCCATTGCGTCCGTCCAGCCTTTTTGATTCTGGCGATATATTTACTTTGTCAAACGGGCTCCGTATGGAGAAGATTTCACATTCTGTCCGAAAAGCCAAACAGGTAAAAAAAAAAAGGATGACTATGCAGTCCGTACAGTCCACGTGTCATGCTGACTGTGCAGACTGTACAGTCCGTAAAGACGACGTGGAAATCCTGGGAGGTGACACGTGGAAGCTCACAGTGGTGACATGTGTCACCTCTGGATTGGTCCAGTTGTCTGCCCGTATGTCCAAATGAAAGTGCTCGGAATGCGATAAAACCAGTGCCATTGCGTCCGTCTGATCTTCCTGATTCCGACGGTATATTTACTTTTCAAACGGGCTCCGTATGGAGAAGATATCGCGTTCTGTCTGAAAATCCAAACAGGTAAAAAAAAAAAAGGATGACTGTACAGTCCGTACATTCCATGTGTCATGCTGACTATGAAGATCGTACAGTCCATATAGCTGACGTGGTAATCCTGGGAGGCGACACGTGCTAGCTCTAGGTGGCGACACGTGTCAGGAAGATTTGGACGTACGGGCAGATAGCTGGACCAATCCAGAGGTGAAATGTGTCACCACTGTGAGGGTGACACGTGTCACCACTGTAAGGGTGACACGTGGCACAGGTGATGTCAGCAGCTGACGTGGCAAGGTGACAGGGCAGTACGACGGTTGACAAGTGGAAAGTGATGTGGACGAATCAGTGGCTGACGCGTGGCATTCATCGATTGGTTGTTGAGGTGCCACGTGGCCCAGTCATGGGCTGCCACGTGGCACCCCGTGGTTGGCTGATTCGTTTTTGTGTAAAAGTTACATGGCTTAGTCGGGGGTCAAACCCATGACCTCCTGGCGTGACAGTGGACTGGCGAGACCGGGCTAACCACCCGGGTGCCCATTGATTCTTATAAGTTGTATGGTTTGAAAATTATATGAATTAGTTTTCCATGCACAAATTTTTCATACCTCATATTTTAGGTGTTCATGCTTGTGGGGATGATACCAAGAGTAATCTCATTAGGATAGAAGCTATGAAAACATGTTTCATTGGGTAAAAGTTTGAAGGATCTGTTAGATGTGCATGAACTTAATGTCAGTTCATTCACCATATTGGGTCTTTTTATCTCTTAGACACTCTCGAAAGAAAAAAACCCAACCTTTAGTGCGAGGGAAAGCCTAAGGAAACTATTAAGTGGGTCACTAGCTGACACCTATATGACTTACTCCTCCTTTGGGCTTGGAATGGCTATTAGGTCTTGATATTGAAATTGTATTTTTTTTTAAATACCTACACAAAGGTGGAAATTGTGACGTCTTTCACTCTCTTCCCGTCGCTATTTCCACATTAAAGATGTCTCTCTTTCCACCTCCAAGATTGTCGCTCCCATAGCAACCACGTCAAAGCTAGTAACTCCAGGCTGTCGCTCTTGCGACGTGATGGACGTCATTCTTGCCACGTCCAAGAGTGTCGCTCCCATAGAAATCATGTCAGAGCTAATACCTCGTCCTATCAGTCTTGACACCTTCAAAATGTCTCTCTTGTCACCTCTGAAACGTCGTTCTTGCCACCTTTAAAATGTCTCTCTTGCCACCTTAAGAATGTCTCTTTTTCCACCTTTTAAATGTCTCTCTTGCCACGTTTACAACGTCGGTATTGCCACGTTTTAAATGTCCCTTTTTCCACGTTTACAACGTCGGTATTGCCACGTTTGAAACATCCCTTTTTCCATGTTTACAACGTCGGTATTGCCACGACCTAGACGTCGGTCTTACGACGTCAATATGGGGTTGGAAAATCCAATTTATGATGACATGTGGCGTCATATAACGTCGCAATACAGACAAAAACTAGGTCATCGGAAAAATGACGTCCTGTGAAACAACGTTTAAGGGGGCCCGCAGTTTGTCAGTCTTCCAACAATAGAAAGTGGCTATTGCATCGAACGCACCGTCGGAATTTGACCCAAATGTATTAGAGTAATGACGCATGGCTCCTAGATTTGGATGACTGAGATCCAATTCAGATCTCTGGACTCCAGGAAAATCAAATCTCAAACTTATTTTTCCTTCTATGTTTTCACATGGAGCTATGCATCTGACGACACGTGGTTATTCTTGATCAACGACTTAGATTCACTTTGGGCCTTCGACCACTTCGACACTTTGGACAGTTTGGGCCTTCAGGACCTTAGGGATGCATTGCCGCTAAGATCAATGACTCCCTACTGATTTTGAGATCAATGGTCCATGATTGCTTTGGGAGTTCCAACTCTAGCTCTCCGGAAGTTTTATGCACTTCTCACTTTGAAACTCTCGAAGCTCATTTCTCTAAACACTTGGATTGGATGCCACCTGTCCCCCTCGAGATAAAAAACTCATGCTCTCTCTGGGCCTCTGATCTTTGGACCTTCTGCTCTAGCGCTATACTTCATGCAACTTTAGACTTATGAATGCCCGTGAGTCATTGATTCGAACTTCTCCCAGAATCTTCCCCGTTGAAAGATTAAAATTTTCTGTTGCTTTTAAGCCCGAAATGGGATTCTTTATATGTCACCCTTTTTTTCCATGGTTGCAGCCTGAACGATCAAGAATCTGGACGACTGGCTGTGGGATGGGAAAACAGGGAGACGAGTGACTGAAAAAGGAGACGAGTATTCATCCTTTGGGGAAAAAAGAGAGGCTTGGGGACGATACTCCTTTCGCATAGGACATTAAGGGAAACCGGGGTGCACAAACGAACAAGGGCACAAAGAAGACAACTTTACATGCCTAAACGGAACAAACTTAATACTTGTCGATTCGAAAATGATAGAGACAGGAAAAAATTATAGACTTAGGTAGAAACCATGAACCCACAAGACTCTGACAAATTCATGTGATAACATTTGGCTCCATAGGGGATGGCATGCTCCCTGTGAGCTACCAAGAATGCGCAGTTTCAGTGCCTTAGCTGTTGGGCTATGGAGTCTCGTATTGAAAATGAAAAAAATAAAAAACAAAACAAAAAGGGAGTGGTATTTAAAATGGAAAACGTCGGTCACGGCCTAAACAAAAAATTTCTTGAGAAAATGCCCATTGACAAGGCCACCCAAAACCTTGGAATCCTCCAAGTTCTGTAATTCATAAGTGTTGTTTGAAAAAACTGCAGAAATATTGAAGGGGCTAATCCATAAGGCTTAAAATTTACCATGTTTTCCCTTGTCTTGCTTGGGTGCATCCCATTTGAACACCAGATCCCCTAGCTAGAAATTCTCCTTACTTGCGCTCTTGTCAAAAGCTCGTTTTATTTTATGTTGATGGTCTTGTGCTTTGTCAAGCAACTACTCCCTGGTTTGCTACACTTCTACCAACTGCAATATCGTCCTCACCATGTCATCAGGTTCTCCTTGGTAGTCCTAGAGGTACTTTTCCAGAGGCAAAGCAAGTTGAGCAAGAAATATTTCTTCAATGTCGTTCACTAGATGGAAAGGAGAAATGCCCAGTGATATTTTTGTGGTAACCATGTCAGCCCACAATGAAAACTTCAGTATCGAATCCCAGGCTTTCTTGATATATTCTAACAAATTTTTGATGATATTTATGAGGCTCTTGTTAGAAGACTCTACTAATCCATTTCCCTGAGGGTAGTAGGGAGTAGAGTGGAATAGTGTGATCCCATACTGCTCACAAAAATTACTTAATGGATTAGCTCCGAAAGAGGCGGCATTGTCTGTAATGATCATGTTTGGACAGTCAAATTTGGACATGATATCTTCAAGGAAACTTCTGATTACTTTATGAGAGTCACTCATTGTGGGGACGAGTTCTATCCATTTGGTAAAATAATTAGTGGCAGTCAAAATCCACCTGTGTTGGCCACTTGAGGCTAGGTGGACTTGTCCAATGAAGTCAAGTCCCCACTGCTGAAAAGGTCCAGAAACCGCTACAGGCTTCAAAGGTGATGATTTGAGATGCTTCTTTCCAACAAACTTTTGACACTTGTTACAAGATTTGATCTTTTCACCAACATCAATAAAAATAATGCGCCAGAAATACCCAACTCTGAGGATCTTATACATCGTGGTCCTCCAAAAATGATGTCCCCCACATGAGCTATCATGAAAATCAATCATTTCCCTTTGGGCTTATTGTGGGTCCAGAAATCTCAACAGAACTCCCAGAGGGTCCTTCCAGTACAACACCTGATCAATGGTACAATACATGATTTCTTTGAGTTTCAAAGCTCTCGCCCTGTTTTTGTCCAAACCATTAGGAGGCCTCAACTTCTATAGAAAGTATATGATATCTTTATACCAGGGGAATCCTGCTAAGTTGGGTCTGTCATGAGATTCTTCACAAGCAATCTCAGCTTGATGATTTTTTGAGTCTATATTAATGAAATTAACACCCAATGACTCATAATTTGATTCAACCAGTAACCTGGCTAAACCTTGACCTTTCACCAACCTGGTGGGTTTGATTTCCAGGTCAAACTCTAGAATCTTGGTGATCCACTTGATTCTTTCCCCATCTATATCGAGTTGGAGTAGTATCTCCTTTACTGAAGCTGAGGGGACATATGCAATAATTTTTTATTGCAGAATATAGATTCTGAAAGCCTTGAGGGCTTTCACCAAAGAGTAAGCCTGCTTTTCCATGATATCACATCTCATTTCTGCGTCTCTCAGTGCTCTACTGAAAAAGGAAATGGGTTGTTCCATCCCATCTAAATTTCTCTGTAGCAGAGCAACAACTAATGTGTCTGATGAAGCGAACGAAAATATCATAAATTCCTTGGAATAGTCTGGGTTGATGAGAATAGGTTCTCCAGTCAATGCCCTCTTGATTTGGTTGAAAGAATTTCTTGACTCAATAGTCCATTTCACTTCATTCCCCTTTCTAAGCATGGTTGTAATGTATTTAACCAATTCAACAAAATTAGAAATGAATCTCCTTAGAAAATTTAATTTTCCCAAGAAATATTGAACCTGTTTCCTAGATCTAGGAAGAGACAAGGACTGGATGGGCTCGACTCTACTCAGATCAATATTCACTCCTACAGCTGACACAATATGCCCTAACAATTTTCCCTCTTTCATGGAAAACAAATATTTCATAGGATTGAGTGAAGGCCAAACCTTCATCACTTGAAGAAGACTTTCTTTAGGTGGTGATAGTGTTCTTCATTAGACCTGGAGAATACTATAATGTCATCCAAATAGATGACCAAAAAATTGTTCTTTTCTCCAATGAAATTGATGTCCATGGATCGTTGGAAGGTCACTCTTGCATTAATCAATCCAAAGGGCATTTTAGCATACATGAATGTGCCCCAAGGAGTCATGAAAGTTGTCTTCTCTCTATCTTCAGGCAAGACAAAGATCTGGTTGTACCTGGAGAAACCATCGACCATAGATACCCATGTTGAACCAGTGGCTCTCTACAAAATGTGCTCCATTTTCGACAAGGGGTAGTTATCCTTTTTGGAGCTTTTGTTCAAATTTATGAAATCAACACACAACATGATTTCCCCATTCATCTTCCTGACATACACCAAATTAGCCACCCACTCTGAAAATCACAAAGGGATGATGATTTGTGCATACAACAACTTCTTGACTTCCTTTTCCATAATCGGCAGCAACATAGGATTTATTTGTCTGAGCTTTATTTTGAAAGGTTTGGCATCTTCTTTCAAAGGGATTTTTTTTTCAATTACATTGGTGTCATATGTTCTCAAATCCTCATATGTCCAAGCAAAAACATCAGCAAAGTCCTTCAAGAGTTTGAAATATTCATCCCTTTGTTCTTTTGACAAGCTGCTAGACCCATTTGGGATCCTCCTTTGTCCCTAGATTGAATTTATTCACCTCAGCCTCTTCAGCTCATCCTTCCAGGACCTTCAACCTTTACAACAACATCATTTTTGTCAAACAATCTCTCCAAAGGGACAAGCCCCTTTCAAATGTGGTTTCTAGGTAACTGAACAATATGACGATTAACAATCTTATTTATAAAAACCTCAGCATGCAGGATTTCTTCAGACTCCTTATCCTGATCAATATGAATATCACAAAATTCATCCACGATCTCAAGGAACTTCCTAATCTCAATAGCATCCTCAAATACCTTCCAATGTTTGACGTTGCCGGGAATAGAGGGTCTATATTTTATCTCCACCTCATACTTGAGTTTGGGGGGAAAAGGGACCATGAAATTACTTGTTGAGACCGCCAAGGAATCTTCCATAGAGTTATCCTCCCTTGGAACAAATGAAATATTAAAATCCAAGAAGAAACTATCAATCATATCCCATACTTCATTTCTACAGGCCCTTAATCTCAGATGCTTAGCCTGATACATATTTCTGACTTGATGAACGATCAAATCAACGTCTACAAACACTGCTAGCTCCTCAATTTTCATGTCTTTGGTAGCTCTCAAACCCAAGACAAGAGCCTCATATTCTGCCACATTATTTGTTGTTTCAAATTCCAACTTGCAGGAAAGATATATGGTCTCTTGGGTGGGGGAAATATAAACTACTCCATCACTAGCACTTTCCTTAGAAGAGGCTCCATCAAAAAACATTTTCCACACAAAGGTCTTCGGGGGAGGCTCTTTGCAAAAGGTATTAGGTTTTCTAATTTCAATAGGAGGCTGAGGAAGATCAGAGTGCTACAAAATACTAGTTCCTAAATCAGTATTGACTAAGAAAATGGGGTGGTTGATGGGATTGGCTTCATCACTGATAATGTAGGCAAGTTGTGCTTCTCTATAAATCCTTCTATGTTCCCCTCCAAATACAGGTATGGTAGCATATGATAGTTCCATCTGCAAAGTTCCCCCTAGTCTTTTGATCCATGATCTAGACAAAAGAATCCCAAACTTAGGAGGAACATCAACTACCACTATATCCATGACCACACTCTTCATTGGAAACTGTAACAAGAAGACAACCAAGTCTTTAATAACCTCGAGGCATTTCACTTTCCTGGAATTGAATGAATACAGTTCATGGTAGGTTTTTGTAAATTCTAACCCCAACTCATCCATGACAATTTTAGGCATAAGATTGTGAGATGTTCCTGACTCCATCAAGCAATTGTGCAATACCTTATCATGGATGTTCAATGATGTATAAAAGGGAGGTGAGGAATCATCTCTATCCTCTACCAAAGGGCCTAGTATAACAACTCAATTTTCATCTTGAAGGTTGACTGATTCTATGAGATGAGATGAAGGTTTAGGATGCCAAACTTTGGAGAGGCACCTTCTAAATTCCTCAAAATCGATCAACCTCGAAAGAGGTACGGGGATCCTAATATTTTGAAGCTCCTGATCTAAGATATATGAGGATGGAGGCTTTAGAATCTCCTTCACTTCAGGGATAAGTCCTTTGACCACTGATGGGGGATCTTGCACCTTATTTTATTTACTGTTGTCTACCACCTCTTTAGAAGGCTTCTTAATTCTAGTAGGTTGGTCAAAAATATCAAGCTTCCCCTATTTCTTTTTTGACCTCAAATTATATTTATTTGGATGATTGCTAGCCCTTTCCACTTTACTCAACTCGTTTAATTGACTATCCATGAGAGACTCCTCATATGCAACTTGGGTTAAATGAGGAAATGAGGAGGTGTCCCCAATACAATGAATTTTAGGATGAATCTCTTCTTCCTCTCCTTGGGATGTGAACTAGAGGAGAACCAAGGGGAGATGGGGTTTGAACATGGGAAACTAGAATTGGGTTTCTGGGAGAAAAATGAAAAGGTTGAGCGTTAGGAGATAAATATGAGGGGTTAGAGGTAACATAGGTTTCCCCTTATGTAACTGCAACAACTCTAATAGGAGGAGGAGTAGGGAAGTCTCGAGTAGGGAAGTCTTGTAAGGTCAAATATCTCTCCTTCCACTTCACAAATTCGGGGGAGAAAGGGGTGTCAAAGCTCTCTCCGTCCAAGCCAAGAATAGGCGGGGAGAAATTGGCAGGAAAAATCCCAAAACTTAAATTTCTTGAAACTCCAGCAGTTTGTATAATAAGAGAATCATAAATAGTTACTGGAGTTTGTAAAGAGGGATTATGAAAATTATCAGAAAAACTTGGTACAACAGTGGAGTACCTTTTTGAGTGGTCTTTCCCTTTCTAATAATTTACTCTGGGTCAACTTCAAGCATTTCTAGAGTCATCAGTGAAGTGGACCTCGTGTGTCTTCCTTTAGGAGGCAAAACTGAAACAATGGATTCAAAATAGTGGAGTCGCTAGGTGCAAGTTGTAATCTTCAATGGTACTGATATCTGATGCACCTTCAGAATCAGAGCTTCTTTGTTGTTCTATCCCAGGGAAAAGTCTTTAATTCGTCCCCAGCAATGGCGCCATGAATGTTATCACTAAGAGTCACCCTCAGATTGCAGGAGGATAATCCTAGTACCCATCAGAGTTTTGGGTGGATGTTTGGTTTATATGAGTGGATTTCAATGGACAAAACTCAATATATGAATGATGTTCAACACATAACTGAACAAGAAATGTACAGGGAAGTGAGGGCCACAACTAACTTCAGTCAGTGAATTGAGTTTAAGTGTGAGCAGAGGGAAGACTTAGTGGGAAAGGTGGACAAGACTGCTATGGGCATCAAGCCTTCGAGCAACTTGGAGAAGAAAAATCCAGACTCAAGATCACTCTTAAGATCAAGTTTCATACACTCAAATATGTCTAAACAACATAATCATAACAACACAGTGATCAAACCTACATCACCATGCATATACAACAACTCCACTGGATCATCCATGCCTGAGCCATATAGTGTAATACGGAAGAAGATCACAAGGAAGCTGACTAAAATGGGTCACGATACCGTTGCAATCAAACCTACATTACAAAAACATAACAACCCTCAACTGGAAATACGCTCCCAGGGGTACCACAGGTTGACGGTCCAGTCCCCATAGTCAAGCCTTCCATGCCTTCCATTTATGGGGTGAGCTAAGGTTTCAACCACCAAACCTACCTTCCATTAACTTCTTTTCCTTGGATATTGAACAATACTTAATTCTCACGGCCATGACCGCTTGCTGCTCTCGGATAGGATGTCATATAAACATGTAATTGCGGGACCACTCATAGGTGGTTTGGGTTCAGACTTCTTTTGGGACCACAATCCATCACATTTTTCCATGTATTATTTTCGTGATACCATGGTTTCCATTGTGGGACCTCTCAAGAAAAATATCACCCGATCATGTTCCATCCCCGCAATAGATTGTGGCCACTGATCTAGTGCATCAACTAGATTTGGCGCCACCGCCAAGCTTACTCGCACACCAACTTTAGGATCTTCTAAAAGTGTTCTTTGGGTTGGGTCGCTACTTTTGGCACTGAACAATAACACCTCCCATAGGATGATCTGACGTGGAGGCTAGATGTCACCATGTCAATGTGTCACAGATAGAGAGGTAACATGTGTCACTTGAAAATAGGATGGAGGCATGTCTAAGAATACTTGAAAAGAGGGCCATGTGTCAAAACCAAAAGGGTGTCACCAGTATTTGCTAACAGCCGACATGCATTTGGCTCTATAGGGATTGGGGGCTAGGTCCTATTTACATGTTGTGATTTTACCCTAATCTATTGATTTGGCAACACGTGGCTCTTTGAATTGGATGACCAAGATCCCTTTCGGGTCTCCGGGCTTCAGGAGAATCAAAACTCAAACCTGGGCTTCCAAGTTCTTTTACCCAAAGCCATGGATCTGATGATGCATGTCTTCTTCAATGTACGACCGAGATCAACTCCAGGTCTAAGGGCTCCAGGAGAATCAAAACTAAAAATTTTCTTTTCACAGGGATTTTACCTGAAGTGATAGATCTGATGATGCATAGCCCTCCAAATATCAACGACTGAGATCCCTTTGTGGCTCTGGGCTTCATACTTCTCAATATTCAAAATTTACTTGCCCCAAGCAAATCCACTAGAGTTAGGGATTTGACGACGCATGGCTCCTATATTTGGATGGTCGAGATCCAATCCGGGTCTCCCTACTTCGGGAAAATCAAATCTCAAACTTATTTTTACTTATGTGTTTTCACCTGGAGCTATGGATCTGACGACACATGGTTATTTTTTATCAACGACTCAGATTCACTTCGAACCTTTGGCCACTCGGCACTTCAGGCCTTTAGGACCTTAGGGAGGCACTGTCGCTAAGATCAATGGATCCCTACTGATTTTGAGATCAATGGTCCATGATTTATTTGGGAGTTTGGGCTTCGGCTCTCCTAAAGTTTTATTCACTTCTCACTTTGAAAGTCCCGAAGCTCATTTCTCCAAACAATTGGATTATATGCCACCTGTCCCCCTCGAGATAAACGACTCATGATCACTCCAAGCCTCCAGTCTTTGGACCTTCTTCTCTTGTGCTATACTTAGCATGAATTTGAACTTTCGAATGCCTATGAGTCGCTGATTTAACCTGCTCCTGGAATCTCCCCCAATGAAAGATTAAAATTGCATGTTTCTTTTAAGCCCGAAATGGGTTTCTTTGTATGTCTCCCTTTGTGTCCATGGTTGTAGACTGCATGATCAAGAATATGGGTGACTGGTTGTGGACTGGGAAAATAGGGAGATTAGTGATTGAAAAAGGAGACAAGTGTTCATCCTTTGGGGAAAACAGAGGGGCTTGGAGCCGAGAGTCCTTTCAGGTAGGATAATAAGGGAAACCAGGGTGCACAAATGAACAAGGGCACACAGAAGACGACTTTACACTCCAAAAGGGGACAAACTTAAGACTTGTCGATCCGAAAAGGATAGAGACAGGGAAAAATTAAAGACTTAGGTAGAAACCACGAACCCACAAGACTTTGACAAGTTCATGTGATAACACATTAGACATTTGAATATGTTTAAATCCCTATTGAGAACCCGATATTATAATTACTTTTTCATTTTCAATTTGAAAAATATGATTTAACTTTATGAACCACTTGGTTGCTTTTCAAATTCAAGATCTCATTTTGGTCCTCTCATCCTAGAGTTTTTTCGAGTAGAGGGTTGAGGCCACTATACCATTCCGGGGTTCGGGAATTACATCTATAGTATATATAGAACGGGTTCATTTTCCAATTTTTCTTATTTCCACATCTACTATCGTCGTTGATCGAACCATTTTATGCTTTTTCTCGGATCTACAGCATGCAGAAAAACTCTGCGCAATGCAGTGACAAATACTGCGTTCCATAAAACTTCGTGGTTGAAATATTAAGACTTACCGAGCAGATCAAAGACTATATTATTTACTGCATTCTCTGATGAACACACTTAATAAACAATTTCTTGACAAAAAATCAACATTGTGTTATACTTAGCATTTGAACTCAGAAATACAACAGAATATGTCAACACGAAAATACTTGATATATATATTAATAAGTTGGGCGTTTCACGCTAATGCAGAGTAAAATACAGTGTTGAGATTCAACTCTAACAACTTCTGAACAACTCTGCTAAACCTTTACAAAACTAGAGCTTCAGCTCTCAGACTTCTTCGACTACTCACATCTGTTGTTACTGCTAACTATCAAATACGTTCTCTTTTTTTTGTTCTACATCGACTACCTATAGACTCAAACATATATATAATACTGAAACTTCATGTAGAACTAAAACCAACTCAAGCAATAAACACATCAATAAATACGACTAACTTCTATCTACTTAACAAAGCTCGAGAAAGATAAAGATCGACTCATTTAATATTCTCCTACTAACACTCCTCCTTGATGTGTCTTATAGACTAAACATCTATGCTTTCCACAATAGATAGAGTCGACGTAAGCATGAAGCTCATGACTTGTAATTAATATTTCCAACACTCCCCCTTAATTATAAGTAGGTGAGTTTAAAAAACAAAAAAAATTACATCAAAAAATTTGGATTGACATGAACTATCATACATTTGTGACTGCTCCAACTCCTAAACAACTATGCAGTTTATGAAATGCATCTCTTTCTAGAGATTTTGTAAATATACATGATACTTTTTCTTTAAACATGCAAAATTCTAAACAAATTTCTTTGTTATTTACTAATTCTCTGATAAAATGATACCTTGTATCAATGTGCTTGGTTTTCTTGTGAAACACGTGATTCTTGGATAACATGATGGATTAATTATTGTCACAAAATATTGTAGCTGGTTCCTTTTGTTCCTGCAACAAATATTTTAACATTCTTCTTATTTAAATTGCTTGGCAGGTTGCGCTAGTAGCTGCAACGTACTCATATTTTGTTGAAGAAAGAGTCACAATGGGTTTCTTCCTTGATTCCCATGACACTATACCTATTCCAAAATGAGATGTCGACCCAGAGGTATTTTTCCTGTCATCTATGTTGCCTCCAGAATCATTGTCGGTATATCTAATAAGTCTGAAATATTCTAAAGTAGAATACATAATGCCAAAATATTTTATTCCATTCACATATCTTAGAATCATTTTACCTTCCTCCCAATGTGATTCTTTTGGATTTTCCATGAATCTGAAATCAAGTTCACTCCATACATAATATGAGGCCTTGTTGTTTTAATATACATAAGATTGCCTACCAACATTTTAAACATTGTGGGATCCACTCTAGATCCTTTATCTTCCTTGCTTAACTTCAATCCTGTTATGATTGGTGTTGGGGTTGCTTTGGAATTTATCATGTTGAATATTTTCCAAATTTCATGTGCATACTTAGATTGTGAAATAAATATACGAACTTTATACTGGTGAACTTCAATACCAAGAAAATATCTCATTAACCCCAAATTAGTCATTTAAAACTCATCCTTCATGACTGAATTAAATTCTTTTATGCCAAAATCTCCTATAAAAGTCAAATCATCTACATATAAGAAAATAATTAACATATTACCTTGTTGGCTTTCTTTGATGTACAGTTTTGGCTCACATTCACTTCTATGGAATCCATTCTGAGTTGTATAGGAATCTATGCAAATGTAACAAACTATGGGAGATTGATGTAATCCATACTGTGTCTTCTTTAGTATGCACACCTTGTTTTCTTGTCCTGGAACCTCATAGCCTTGTGGTTGTTCTACTTACACTTCTTCTACATGTTCATTCAAAACTGATGAATTTACATCCATTTGATAAGCATGCCACTTGTTCTGCGCAACAATGGCCAACAGAGTTCTGAATGTGTCCATGCGCACAACAGGCATAAATGTTTCATTGAAATCAATTCCAGGTTGTTGTGTAAAACCTCTTGCAACTAGTATTTCCTTGTGCTTCTGCACATTTCCTTCTACATATTTTTTAGTTTTATAAATCCACTTGATACTTATCACATCCATGTCTTCAAGTAGATCTACCAACTTCCATGTGTGATTTTTCATTATGCATCTAATTTCTTCATCCATGGCTTGTGCCCATACATCATCTTTGACAACTTATTCAAAAGTAAAAGGATCATCTATCTGTGAAAACAGAGAAAAGATTGAAAATGAATTTGTTGTGTCAACATTATAGATCTCACGCAGACTTCTTGTCTTCCTTGGTAACAGTCTTGCTAATGTTGGATATGGAGATCTAGAACTACTTGGACTGCTTGTTGGAGTTTGTTGTGCTCTAAGTATACACTTCACACCTATAGTTTTCACTAGAGTAGTTTCAGATGGGATCTGTGTCGTAGTTACAAAAGTAGAAGTAACTTCACACTGATTTGTACATGGTCTTTGAACCATTTCCTCTTCCATGTCATCATCCTCAATAATTTTGAATATATTTTCTATGTTTCCATCCCATGCTTCATTCTCCACAAATTGAACATTGCGACTGATTATGAATTTTCTTGCAATAGGATCCTATAGTTTGTATGCTTTTGTATCTTCAGAGTACCCAACAAAAATACATTTCTGTCTTTTCTTATCTAGCTTCTTTCTCAACTCATCTAGAAAATGTGTGTATGCGACACAACCAAAAAAATTTAAGTGCGCCACATTATGCTTCATACCTGTCCAGGCTTCTTGAGGAACTTTGTTCTTCACAGTCTTTGTGAGAAATCTGTTCATGATGTATATTGGAGTTGCTACTACCTCATCCAAATATTCATTTGAAAAATGTTTGGCTACCAACATACTCGTGACATTTCCATGATGGTATGATTCTTCCTTTCTGTGACACCATTATGTTGTGGTGTATACCGCGTAGTGAATTGCTTGTATATACGATGAACTTTAAAAAAGTTATGAAACCCTCTTGAAATGTATTCTCCTCCTCTATCAATTCTTAGAACCTTGATGTAATAACCACTCTGCTTCTCCACAAGTGATTTAAAATGCTAAAAACAACCCAATGCATCATATTTATGTTGTAAGAAATAAATGCATGTTTTTCTTGATAAATCATCAATGAAAGTCAGAAAATAAGTACTGCCTCTTATAGATGTTGTTTGCATTGGTCCACAGATATCTAAATTTACTATTTCCAGTGGAGATTTTTCTTTATGTGACTTTCCATCTGGAAACGACTCTCTATGATGCTTTCCAAAGATCCAACCTTCACATATTCTTTCTGATTTTTCAATTAATGACAAACCTTTCACCATATACTTTGTATGTAGTAGCTTCATAACTCCAAAACTTAAATGTCCAAATTTGAAATTCCATAGCCAAGTGTTGGTTGTGGAGCTTGATTATCTTCCTGATTTAGAGGTCTTTGATTTTAGTCCTGTTTATATCCCATGAAGACTGTACACCTAGGAATACTGTACACCCCTCCACGACGGAGGGTTGCAGGGGGGATAGCTCCCCTACGGGGTCCGGGGGAAACGTCCCCTGAAGGAAAAAATGCCTTGTAAAATATTATAATTTTGTAGTCAATCGGGATCATTCATTACAAGGTCACAACTCTGATGGTAGAAGTTATTTTAGAGATTATTTTCCATACAAGGAAACCCTCTTTTATGAGAGAATTGCGTTGCGAATGTGCATGTGTGTGATTATTGTATTATGAGAGAGGATACTATGAGTGAAAGAAGAGGAAGTTACAATGAGTGCCTTGTAGGTTGTATCCCTTCATTTTGTTGGATAATAAAAAGGAAAGACCTAACAATTTGTTTGGTGGACGTAGCCCACACTGGGTGAACCACATATATTTATGTCTCTATTGGATTGTGTATCTTCTGTGGTTTATTTCCACATTTGTCTTATTTTATTTCTCCATGATCCTATTTTTCTAACACCATGAATCATCCTGCACTTCATATTGGAACATTTCTTGCATATATGTGCTATTGTCTCTTTTTTCATTAATATCGCATGCATTATATTTGGAACTGCGTGCACTTACCGCTTCACTTTCTGCTTTGAATGCAGTGTCAGACTGCACATATTTTTCTCTACTGACAACTTGAGGTGTTTTTCTCTTCAGGGTTGGCTTTAATGTCAATGGACATATTTTGTTTCTTGTCATATGAATTCTTGAAATAAGTTGGTTTCTTGGATAGTTTTCCATAATCACACAATGGTTATATTCCATATAGATTATGTATCATTTTTGTAACAATTGTCTTGTGCTCATCAAATTATGTTTTAGATCAGAAACATAATATACATCAAGCATAAATTTTTGTTCTCCTTGTTTAGTTCAGACATTAATATTGCCTTTACCTAAGACAATGACTTGGATATATATTCCATGTGTAAATTTAGTTTGCACTGACTTATCCAAACTAGAAAACTATTCTAGGTTTCAAGTCATGTGATTAATGCATCCCAAATATAGATACCATATGTCACAAGGACTTTCTTGAGCAACATTACATTCATCTGGTGAGATTATAGGCATTTCTTCAGCGCGCAACTTAAACATAGGACATGAGGGACTATTTAGTTTGTTTGAATAATATTGACTTTGCGTGTTCTAATTATATTGTCTCTTTCTGCATTCATATGCATAATGTCCATACTTTTTACAGTAATGACATTGAATCTTTGAATTATCAAATTTATGATTACTTGCCTGACTATTATTCTTATTTTTTTCTCTTCCACTAGTATTTGGATGACTTCTACTGCATCCATCTCTAGAAAAAATTCTTCCCCTTCCTCTATATTTTTCTCTCCCCCTTCCTCCTCCATGGTTTGTAGATAAGTTCGTGAAAAATGAATTTTATAATGAAATATTTGAACTATTCAATATGGGTTCATGATTAATGAGGGAATCTTGCAACTCATCTAGACAAAACTAACTCGGGTCTTTGCTTTCTTCCAAAGTCACAAAAAGGGTATCAAATTTAGGAGGACGACTCTTAAGTACCTTCTCAACAACCTTTCTATCCTCTATGGTTTCTCCATGAGACTTATTCTAATTTATCAAACCATAAACATGGGTATAAAAGGAATATATTGAGTGTGTGTCTTTCATTGACAAAATTTCAAAATATCTTATAAGAATTTGTTGTTTGAAGTCTTGACATTGTCCATACCTTGATAAGAAGTTTGTAATATGTCCCAAAATTATGATCTGGATTTATGAGAGGAAGGAAAGGAATAATAGAATGAATATAATAACACAGGGATATGGATAACAACAAAAGATATATAGTGATTAACAAGTTATTTTGAATAAATAAAATAGGTTGAAACTGTAAAACTGTAGAACTGAAAACAACTTGCTTGAATGGTGGTAGCTATCTCTGAGAAGATATGTGGCTCCTATGTGCATCCATCTGAGAAGAATGATTAAAACGAGGCTCCAGAGGAATTTTTAACATTGCTCATGAGTTCCAAAACCCTAGACATCCAAAAACCTAACCCTAAGAGATGAAACGCTAAAAGTTATGTGGGGCCCAATGGGTAAGTTTGTACCGCAACTTCTTGGGGTCGTAAATTTTGCATACGAACTCCGTTTTAGGCGTGTGATAGCTTGTTGGAAAGGTATTTCAGAGAACTACACATTATTCCATAAAACTCTAATTTCGTCTACAATTTGACTATGGAAATCAGAAACAAAACACTGTTTAGGGCCCCAAAATGGCCCTGGAGGTACATAAAGATGTACCGACATGAAAACTTTAAAAATAAGATATTTGGATTAGGCGGGTGGCCACCAATATCCCACCTGGAAGCTGTGTAAGGCTCAAATAGACCCTAAAGTGTAGAACACATAATTACAAAGAATTACATAATAACGTGTTGAACTTACAATTGCCAAGAGGAGCCAGTTGGAATAGGTGGGTGGCTACCAATATCCACCTGGATCAATCCTCCCCCCTTAGGAAGAAATGGTCTCCATTGCGTTGAGTTCCCCCATCAGGTGATAAAACTTCTGTTGAATTTGGCCCCGACTGAACCACTTGCGTTAGTGTAAGAGTTTCCTTTCCTTGACAACCCGATAAAGCTAGATCCTCTCCTTGTGAATTCCCTTGACCCGTGTGTCCCATATTTTATCAATAGATGCATGTTCCATGCAGTCACGATTGAGCTCTGTTGGTATGAATTGCTTTTCAATCTATGATGTGTTCAATAATCCTATAAAATATGGCCGAAGGAGGTCCATATTGAACACTGGGTGCAATCCAAGGAAGGGTGGAGTGTTGAGCTCAAAATAATTGCTACCCACAACCTTGGTGATAATGTAATCCCACAACAAAGTGGGTGGAGGTTACGATGGGACCCTGTAAGGCGCTCTTTCTACAAATGTAACCAAACCTCGTCTCCCACCTAGAATTGGTGCAGTACTCAGTGTTGATCATGGCGTTTCTTGTACGTAACATTGGCTTTCTGCAAAATATCATGGATGTGTCAGTAGATGTGTTGAATCCGCTCAATAAATAAGGTGGCTTTCTCTGCCTCAGACTGAGCATGGAAATATTCTACCTTTGTAGTGGTAATAGGTAGTGCAACATTAATGGGGCCCAAGGGTTAGAATCCCAACCCCACCTGAAATGGGCTATAACTGGTGGAGCTATGGAGAGCCTTGTTGTAGTTGTGTTGAACATAGCGAAGAATCTCATCCCATGTATGCAGATGCTTAGATTTTTACAAGCACGGGATGTGCACAATCATCTGATTGATGACCTTTGTCTGGCCATCGGTTTGGGGGTCGAAAACAATTGATTTAGTGATCTTTGTGTCCAAATGTGACCAAAAACTCGACCAAAATGTGTTGAGGAACCTGTTTTCTCGATAAGAGGTGATGGCCTGTGGTATCCCAAAATGGAACCACACTCGTTCAAAGAAGATCTTGGCAATATCCGTCAATGTGATGCTCTTCTTCCAGGTTGTGATAATGGCCATTTTTGAAAACCAATCAATCAACCCGAATACACAATCATTGTCATTCTTGGGAGTAGGGAGAGGAGATGGATTCCCAGGGCCTCTCGGGAGTAGGGAGAGGGGTGTATAAGACTTGATTCTTGATGGTTGGCTTGGAAATGGCACAAGAAATGCAAGATCTGATATACTTGCTAAAGTCTTATCGAAGTTTTGGCCAATAAAAATATTTTTGTAGAATGGCCACAAGTTTCTCCATGCCAAAATGTCTTGCCATCTGACTGTAGTGAGCCTTACAAATCATCTTTGCATGCTTTCTTGTGGGAACAAAAAGGTGCCATAGATGGCATAAGAATCCATTCTGGATCTAAAATTTGGTGGCATTCTCTTATGTACCCAAGAGTTGATAGGTGGCGGCGAAGTCAGGGTTGCATTGATAAAGTTGGGGCCACTTAGATGCCTCATGCCCACAAGAATGGACCATTGAGTTGAGTGAAGCAACGTGAGGGAGATTGAGGAAGTTAGTGACACGATTTGTGCTCCACGTTTTATACTTGATGTTAAGATGAAATTTTTGTAGGTATCTGGACCACTTTTTATGGTGGTCATTCTGCAACTTCCCCTGTGTCTGTATAAATTGCAGAAGCTTGTGATCAATATAGATGATTGCCTCATTTCCCAAAATGTAATGTTTCCATTAATGACAGACTTTCACAATGGAATACATTTCTTTGTCATAGGTGGGGTGTTTTCGGACAGTATCTAAGAGTGTCTCACTATGGTATGCTAATGAATGACCATGTTGAGTGAGCATTGCACCTACAACATAGTCAGAGGCATCAGTCTCAATATCGAATGATTATTGCAGATCAGGTAAGGAGAGTACTAGATCTAAGCACAAGCAATGCTTCAGAACATCAAATTATTATTTTTTTTCCTACCCCTATGCAAAATTTTCCTTTCCACCACCCTTGGTTACTTGGATAAGTACCCATGCAATATGGGAGAATCCCAACATGAACCTTCGATAGAAGTTGCCAAGTCCCAAGAAGCTATGATGCTCGATTAGTGTGGTCGGGGCTCGCCAATCACGAATGACTTGGATCTTAGTTCGATCCACATGTACCCCTTGATCATCAACAATGTATCCCAATTATTGGACCATGTTCATGACAAAGGAACATTTTTCCAAGATGGAATATAGCTTGTACTATCATAGAGTGCTCAAAACCTACTAAATATGTTGCATGTGCTCCTCCCAAGTTTTACTGAAGATGAGGATATCATCAATATATACCACCACAAAAGAGTTGGTCAAGGGTCTCAATACCTCAGCCATCAATCTCATAAAAGTTGTTGGTGCATTTGTTAACCCAAAGGGCATGATTAGCCATTCGAAGAGACCTTATTTAGATTTGAATGTTGTCTTCCATACATCAGTTGGTTCGATGGGAAACTGGTGGTAGCCAGACTTTAGGTCAATCTTGCTAAATATATTTTCCCCCTTGAGTTGGTCAAGAAGGTCATCAATTTGGGGAATTGGGTACCGATTTCGGATTGTGATTTTGTTGAATGCGATGTAATCAATACAGAGTAGCGAGGTCTCGTCTTTCTTTTGCACCAGCACAATAGGGCTTCTGCAAGGGGAGGAGTTGGGTCGGATGTGCCCATTTTGAAGCAACTCTTGGATCTGGTGCTTGATTTCGTCATTTTCCATCAGCAAGCGATGATATAATGGTCCATTAGGAAGTAGTGCACCCGGGGTTAGATCAATTGGATGGTTGACTTGGAAATGATTTAGTACCCTAGTGGGTGAGGAGAAGATGTCTTTGTACTCTTCCACGATCCCGTCCACTTGCTTCTACTTCAAAGAGAGACTTTGTGTAGAGGTCATGGATGTGGCGATGACCTTTTGCTTACTGCGAGCACGGATCACAAAAAAGATGAACTTCTCGGTCTGTCAAATGACCTTACTGCATTTCTTACTAGAGATTAATGAAATAGAGGTAGGTGGTGCTACCTTTGGTATACTATAGAATTGGCTACCCAAAGTAATAATAACACTATGGGGCCTAGATTCATACGCAACATGTCGCTTCGACAAATATGGTTGGCCTAAAAGAGCATCACAAACTTCAAGGGGAGAAATATCACACAATACCTCATCTTTGAAGGGTTTGATGTTGTAGGGAAGACGACATTGTTTGCTAATGCAAAGATCTCATCCTCAGTAAAGCCAACTGATGGTGTAGGGTTGTGTGTGCAGTGCTATCGGTAGGCCTAGACGCTTGATGACCTTATCTGAAATCAGGTTCTTCTGATTACCGCTATCGACAATGAAATGCAGTGGAGTCCCCTTTACCCACATTTGTGAGTGAAAGAGACGTTCCCCTTCCTCTCGTTCTTTTGGTTCTCTTGGTTGGACTTTGGTGGTAGTGATAATCGAACTAGGTTCAACATCAATGATATGCTTCCCACTTTCTGGATTTGATTCAGAGTCAGAATCAGCTTTTGACTCAGAATCTTTCATTTTCGCTACTAGTGACTGCTTGGAGCGACATTCTTTGGTGTTGTGCCAAGGGATTTTATGGTATTCACACCATTTTCCTGTGTCCTTCTTCGACTTCTCATTACCCTTATTGGGTTGTGGCTTGGACTGGTTTTCCTGAGAAAGCCATATTTTCTCTATCCCTTGTTTTGTGGGTTGGGGACACCTTTTCCATGCTTTGGCTGTGAGGAGTTTGTAGATCCAAACTCTCTCCTCTTTTGCTTAAATTTATGCTCGATCTTGACAACATATCTATAAGTCATACCTAATGATGCGATGTCCAAAAACTCCATTTAGGTTTGAATGTATATTTGTAGAAATCCGTGGTATTTTAGCACTCTATGTCCTACATAGTCTTTGATACCCAATTTTGTCCACAGGGAATGGAAAATATTGGTGAAATCTCATACTCTCTGGTCCCTTTCTTGACACAGCGTGGTCGATCTTGTGTATTGGTCCTCATAACTTCCAACAGGGTAGTATTGTTCTTTAATGGCATCCCTCAAGGAATCTGATGCGGGGAAGACCACAAATATTGCAAAATTATCGATGGCCCTTTTCTCAGAGTAACTATCCCACCAATCCTTAACATGAAGGACGACCTTGAGGACTGGAAAAGTATTATTTTCCCTGTCAAAAAAATTGTGGACCAAAAAATACCCTTCGAGCAAATTCAACCATTTATGTACATCATCCACATCTATTAGTCCTTCAAATAATGGAAAATGTGTTGCACGACCGCCTGATGAAGATGTGTCTCCTGTGGAAAGTCGTTGAAGGATCTGTGCAAAGTTTTCCATTATTTCGTTCCTTTGTCATGGAAGGGATTCCTCAAACAACATTGTAAAAGGATCTCATGCTCCATCATATTTCTTCTTGTCCCCCATAGGTTGTTTTTGGGCTCAGTGTGGCCGATCTTGCAAACGCTTGACTGGCTCGAGTCCCAACTTCTTGTACCCAAATCTTATCGGGGACATGCACGAAGAAAAATAAATGAAGAACAGATTGCTCGGATACCACTGATCGGGATTTATGAGAGAAACAAAAGGAATAACAGACTGAATACAATAACACAGAGATACAGAGAGAAACAAAATATATCGAGTGAAAAATAACTTCTATTGAATAAATAAAATAGGTTGAAACTCTAAAACTGTAGAATTGAAAACAACTTGCTCGAGTGGTGGTAGCTATCTCTGAGAAGAGATGTGGCTTGATGTATGTAAAACATCGTCTTTCCATCATTTTTCCTTTGATCTTTCTAAGCATCATTCTCAGCTTGTGTGAGAACATTGTATACTTCCTGATCTGTTTGTTCGACGTAGCCATTATCGACTATCTCCCATACATATTGACCTCGAAATAATGCCTTCATGGTCAGGGACCATAACTCATAATTTTTTCCTGTAAAAGTGGGAGGTTGTTGATTTGAAGTAGAGGCCATATTTCACCTTACAACAGATCTCTTAAATTGATAAACTTACTTTGATCAACACGCTCTAATAGAACCTGCTTTGATACTAGATCTCATATCTACAACGTGCAAACAAACTCTGCACGGTGCAGTGACAAATACTGCAGGCCACAAAACTTTATGGCTGAAATCTCAGGACTTACCACACAGATCACAAACTATACTATTTACTGCATGTTGTGATGAAAACACTTATAAACAATTTCTTCACAAAAAATCAAAACCTTTCTATACTTAGCATATCAAGTTAGAAATACAATAGAATATGTCAACAACAAAATACTTGATATATATATTAAGAACTTGGGCGATGCCCACTAATACAGAATACAATACTATGTCGACCTTCAACTCCAACAACTTATGAACAACTTATGCTAAACATTTACAAAACCAAAGCTTGAATTCTTAAACTTCTTCGACTCGTCAAAGGTACTCTTGCTGCTAACTATCAACTATGTTCTATATCGATTACCTACATACTGAGAGATATATAAAAAAGACTGAAACTTCCTATTGAAGTAAAACCCACTCAAGCAGAAGTAAAACCCACTCCAGCAATAAAGACGCCAATAAATACAACTAACTTCTATTTACTTAACTTAACATAGCTAGAGAAAGATAAAGATCAGCTCATTTAATATTCTCATGCTAACACTCGTCCTTCTTGACATGTCTGACAGTAAACATCTCGTGAGAGACGGAGTAGTTGTAAGCATGAAGCTCACCACTTGTAATTAATATTTCCAACAAATGTGGGGTTGTCCAAGCGGGGAGAAGGGATAAGTTCAAGCAAGGCTCATCGAGAGAAGAGGTAAGTCCGGGCAGGACTCGGACCAATCAGTCACAATCAGAGTTTTATTTTCAGAAGTTTTGATGACTCCTATGAGTTGGTGGCATGTCCATGTATATATAATTTTCCTCTAACCGGTGCCCAATTAAACTACTTCTGTAGAGCTCATTGGCATGTGATTTATCATGTGGATTGGGACTAATATGATAGAAGAACGTGATAGATGTCTGTATGTTTCTTGAAGCACGCGAGCATGAGGTGCATGGTGAGTACAATACGGTGAAATTCAACCAAAATAATGCATGAGCGAGTTGCCTCTTGTTGTTATCGTTATTGGTTTTGAAAGTACGACGCGATACCATGCAATTGGGTTACCTGTTGTCTACCTGTCTGGATTTAAGGTTATATAACTCCATTAATTATGAAGACAGCCTTTTGCATTCGAAAATAGATGAAGAGGCATTTAGCTGTGTTGCATGCAGATAAACATCAGTCATAATCAAAGTCAAGATCCCAATCTCGCACAACAGCGACTGTAATCAAAGTCAAAAACCAAATATCGCGCTACATTTTTAATCTTCATTAAAGAACTAAATTTTCATCGGGGCAAGTGTGCCATCCCACATAAGTTTACAATAGTTAGTAAATTATTTGTATCGTTATCAATATTAAAATTAACCTTGGATTATTTTACTTTTTTCTTTGATCAAAGAATCAAATAAAAATACTGTGCACTGTATTTAAGTTTCTGAATGCGCCATGATTTGTTTTGACTCACTATTCAACTAGTTCCCGGAATTTCGAACCATTTTCACCAGCTCAGTTAGCTCATGGGTGACGTTATCAAACAAGGTTACAGCGTAGTTGCTGCCGAATTGAGAGGTACACTTATTATGCTTATTAGACCGTGCACTTTGAAAAAGTGAGAAATTTAGGAGATTTAATATGATCCCGAGCGTTGTTTTTGAGTTTTGGGGACTCAGAATTGTGTTGTTATTAATTTTTCCATGAAATAAGTGGTATCAGAGTACACTGGATCAAGGCTCAAATATTTTCGTAACTATTAATATAAAAAGGGCATCCTCCTAAAAACTATTATTAGTGATCTGTTCTTCGAGATAGAAAACAGAATATAGATATTTTGAGTGGATTAATCTATATTATAAGAATGAAATCGATTAGCTGTACTAGTAAACAGTTTCCCAAAACGATAACAATTTTTTTGAATTAAAATCTAACTAGATTGTAGTATCATCTATTCATCAATTCAGGTTTACTGACTCTAATTTATACCAGACCTTATAACTCAAAATCAACCCTCTGTAATTAAAAAATAAGACCACCGCGACACAGAATCAGACCCCTGCAACAACTACTATGGAAAAAAGAAAACCTTGTTGACAGTTTTTTAACAAAATTTATAATGGCTCTAAACATACAATTTTTGGTTATGCAATCTCAATTTATAATTTTTTGAACAAACAATGTCATCCCATTTGGCAGTTATAGATGCTCGTGATCCACTTCTTTCCATAGGATTATGACAACTCTGCGGTTGGGCAGTGGCCCAGCCCAAACCTGCAATAATTTATATGTTCAAATGTATATTAAGAGAAAATGTGTCAGATTTAGGATACATGGATTGAAAATATAAAGCACGAGAGAGAGCATACAAAGTTTGGAACTGTACATACAGTCTACATAATTTGATACTACACAAGTATAACATTACAGAAGGTAATAAATTTACACAATCTCGAGATTGAATTAATCTGAGTAGAAACTATTTCCTTATAATAGTCCATGACTCAGCAGCTTCTAAAGATTTTTACTTTCTGGCCACTGATTTAAACTCCTTTGGAAGTTTCTTCACAACTTTCACATCGTTTCCAAAGATTTGATAGAGTGTTCCTCGTAAAAAATATCTGCAAAGTAGCTACACAATTTGTAACAAATTCGGAGTTAGAAACCCGAAGATAACGTCTTAAAGTAATAAGCCTATGAAATAATCAAGTGATTTTTCAAATCCTTCAAGTATGCTATAGAAACAGGAGACATACGAGGTTTATTCAAGTATAAATATGTTAAAGCACTATGACCTGGACAAAACTCTTGAATGCTTTTAATCTGTAGATCATTCAAGAGTTGACACTGAGGCCAGCTCGCCAGCTCGGATATGTTTTTGTTAGCAATGTAAGTACAAGATCTTAATACTGCCGGTTTCCATTAGGAGGCAATAAATAAACTGAACTTTCAATTTCACAATCATGAATGATGCAAATGAATGGGCGTGAAACAAAACTTTTTCTTACACCCGATAAGACTATTCATCACTGTTTGTTGTGTAATTGAAAGCTAACAAACATGATATAATGTCGAAGTATCAAAGATTTGTTTCCACACCTGGAATCTTTGCCAAAATGACTTTTTATCCATTTCTGGAATTACTAATGTGGCATTGATAATGCGGGACACTGCAACCATGTCACGGATCTACAGTTGAAATCCAGAAAGGATACTTCATTCTTTAAAGTTCCTGTGTACTAGAAAAGCGCTATAACAATCGGTTACACTTAAGGATCTAAAACAGTTGGAATTGTTAATAGTTTCACCTAAGATTATAATACATCGTTCAAGGGTTTAATA
>JZKD02S0343870.1:249313-263784 GCA_000966675.3 Picea glauca
TGAGAAATAATCAATAGTTATTGTTCAAGGGAAGTAATGACTTCCAAAGGTAGCTACAGCTTCCAAATGTAAAGGGAGGGATAAACCTCCAAGAGGAAGATACAATCTTCCAATACCAAGAGAGAGTTGAACTCTCCATCCTTGCCCCTTCCTTCCACCCAAGAATATAAGAGAGATAATAAAACTTTCCATTAAATCATCACCATCAACTAATCATCACATAGAACCTTATAATGCTTCCTGAGACTTCTTCAATTTTTGCAATTCTTCAATTCTTGAAGTACTATGATCCTATAGATAATATTACTCAATGTATTATCTGAAACTCCTCCAATTTTCACTCCTTGAATTGTCTCCAAAAAGGGGTTATAGAAACAATGGTAGACTTTATTCAATTTTGGTCTGTTCATAAGACCACACTTGTACAGCATGCTTCGCGTTCAATATTTAACATCTGATTCTAAAAATCGCACAAAAGAAACTATAGTCTGCACTCTTTCTAATGGAAGTGGTCCAACTTCATTTGGATTCTGTATGAATAAGTTATGACTGTTTTACCCGGAACACCTGTTTATTGACCAGCTTCAGGACTGGTCACAAACCCTATCTTCCACAGAGTGTATCTCCATAATTATAGTGAATCAAGAGCTCAAATTTTTACCAGAGGTACCTTGATATGTCTTATCAATACCATAGTGATTTCACCATATGAATCATTTTAGAAAAAAAGTTATAGCAAAAATGGTAAGATGACCTGAAAATAACATACCTTGGAACACATCACCAAAAGACTTCATTCTCCCTTGAAATCCGACCTTCTTTTACTTCTCATTCCCTCTAAAATTCGACTTGTATCAAATGAATGTATAATTATGTTTATTTATACCATTTATGTCACTTCCTTTTAACATTAGGGCTGACTTCACACTTTCTTATTTTGTAATTATTTTCTGTAATTATCTTCAGGGCCTACATGTACAATTCACTTTGTCATCTTCAAAAATTCATTTCTCCTCAACCATGAGGATCCACGTGATGTGCCACATACCAACGGAAACAACATGATGTATAGTATCCATCCATGGGTGTTGTATCTACATGTGCATTTTCCTTGATGTCCAAATACCTTCATCAATCTTGCGGTCCAAAACCCATGACTAGGGTTGACATCAATGACAACAACCAATCTTCCAACAATGGATGTGAGAGCACTGAGTGCCATATGCTTGTGTTTGGCTGATGATGTTTTGTTCAATATTGTCTCGGAGAAGACAACAACATGTTTATGGACGAAGCTGTAAATCTTGTATATGATGAAATCCTTGACAAATAGGATCTTCCTAAAAAGGAAATTGTACAGTTTGTGTATGAAGGAAGGTACAAAAATAGTTGATCATCTAAATGCTTTTAATAATATCTTAGCTCAGTTGACCAGCATGGCAATACAATTTGAATCTAAAGATAAGGTAATTGAATTATTATGTTATTTTCCCGCGTCATGGGATCACTTTGTTACCTCTATTAGTTTCAATTCAATAAAAAGTATTGTGTTTGATGATACTGTTGGAGCTTTACTGTCTGAGCAAACAAGGAAGAATCCAATCTAGAAACCTCTACATCTGAGGCGATGGTGATCAGAGGTAGACCTAAATAAAGACGACACGGTCAGAGGTATTTCTCTTGGACAAAGTTGAAGGGAAGAAAAAACAAGCTTAAGTGTTGGTTTTGTGGAAACTTTGAACACCTGAAGAAGGACTATTAGAAGAGAAAGCAAGCCTCCAAAGAAGACCCTGCAAAAGAGACGAAGGAAGAAAACACAATTGAAACAGGTTCTGCAACAGGGTTAGGTATTGTTGATTAATTTTTATCAATTAGTATTGGTTGACATCACGATCAACAATGGTTATTAGATTCTGGTGCTTCAAACCACATGTCTCTTCATAGACACTGTTTTATTACTTACTAGTCTATAGATGATGGAGTAGTTTACATGGGAAATGATATTTCATGTAAAGTTGTGGGAATTGGTAGCATTCGAATTAAGATGTTTGATGGAATTGTTAAAATACTAACTAATGTAATACATGTAACTGAGCTTAGGAATAACCTAATATATTTGGAGTCTTAGACACATGAGGTTACAAGACTGTTGTTCAAGGTGGAGTTATGAAGGTCTACAAAGGAATTCTACTGGTTATGAAAGGAAATAAGGTTGGTAACCTGTTTATGTGAGAAGGGAGGACTGAATCAAATCATGCAACAACGATATCTAAGAACGATAGTGATTCTGTTCGAATGTTGGATCAACGGTTGGGTCATATGAGTGAACAAGGATTAAAGCTATTAACTGATCGCAAATTAATTCCTAGTCTAAAGTCTTTAAATTTATATTTATTCAAGCATTGTATTTATGGAAAATAGAATAGGCAGAGATTTAAAATTGGAAGACACATCAGTGAAGGAATCCTTGATTATATCCATTCTGATATTTGGGGACCATCCCCTATTATTTCATATGGAGGATCATCATATGTTTTATCTTTTATAGATGATTTCTTTAGGAAGGTGTGGATCTATATGTTAAAGAGTAAGGCTGATGTATTTATAGTTTTTAAGTAGTTTAGATTTTTAGTGGAAAAGACCACTGGTAGATACATTAAATGTTTAAGAAATGATAATGGTGGTGAATTTACGTCAATGGAGTTTGAGAATTATTGAAAGGAATTTGGGATCGATAGGCATAAAACCACTCCCTATACTCCTCAAAAAAACAGAGTTGTTGACCGCATGAACATGACTCTTCTAGAGAGAGCAAGGAGTATCATGAGTAACACCAAACTGCAACACGAATTGTGGGTAGAAGCTGTATCTACATCTTGTTATCTGGTGACTCAATCACCATCAACAACAATAGAATGCAAAATTCTTAAGGAGGTATGGACAAGTCACCCTTGTAATTATTTTAATCTTAAAGTTTTTGGTTGTGATTCCTATGCTCTAATTCTAAAACATCAACGTTCTAAATTAGATCCAAAATAAAAAAAGGCTTATCTTTGTTGGATATGGTGATGGTATTAAGGGGTATAGGTTGTGGGATCCTACTACCCACAATATCACCATTAAAATATATGAAATATTTGATGAATCATCTCTCATCAAATCAAATATATATATTCAAATGAAACAGAAAGAAACACCAAAGTATCATCAAATTCAGTTTGAAACCAATGAAGGTGAACATGAACAAGTTTCACAAGATGTTCATGAAGAGCCTCCTGCAGCAGAGGAAGACATGGTTGATGATGACAGTCAACAGATTGTGTATGAGCCATAAACTTCCCTAAGGAGGTCTACATGGGTCAGAAATCCTAATGATGATGATGACTCTTTAAGAGAGAGCAAGGAGTATCCTGAGTAATGCCAAACTGCAATAGGAACTGTGGGCAGAAGTTGTATTTATAGCTTGTTATCTGGTGAATCGATCACCATCAACAACAATAGCATGAAAAATTCCTGAGAATGTATGGACAAGTCACCCTTGTAATTATTCTAATCTTAAATTTTTTGGTTGTGATGCCTATGCTCTAATTCTGAAAAATCAACATTCTAAATTAGATCCAAAATAAAAAAGGCTTATCTTTGTTGGATATGGTGATGGTATTAAGGGGTACAGGTTGTGGGATCTTACTACCCACAAGATCACCATTAACATATATGCAATATTTGATGAATCATCTCTCATCAAATCAAATATATATATTCAAATGAAAAAGGAAGAAACACCAAAGTATCAACAAATTCAGTTTGAAACCAATGATGGTGAACATGAACAAGTTTCACAAGATGTTCATGAAGAGCCTCCTGCAGCACAGGAAGACATGGTTGATGATGACAGTCAATAGATTGTGGATGAGCCACAAACTTCCCTAAGGAGGTCTAAACAGGTCAGAAATCCTTCAAGAAGGTATGATGATTTTGTTTCATCAGTTTCTTTAAGTACTAATGATGATGAACCTTCATGCTATCAGGAAGCTATGAAGGGTTCAAACAATGTTAAATGGAAAGAAGTGATGAATGATGAAATGAAATCATTAGAGAGGAATTCTACATGGGACCTGGTAGAACTTCTAAGAAATAGGAAAACTATAGGTTACAAGTCGGTCTACAAGATGAAGAAGGGTGTTTCTAATAAGGTGGAAAGGTACAAGTCAAGGTTGGTTGTGAAAGGATATTATTAGAGAAAACGTATTGATATTCATGAGATTTTTTCACCATTTTTAAAGACTATTTCAATTCGAATTGTGTTAGCATTAGTTGCATTGCTTGATTTGGAGTTGGAGAAACTAGATGTTAAGAATGCTTTCCTACATGGAGATTTGGATGAAGACATTTACATGGAACAACCAGAAGGGTTCATTCAGAATCACTGCAAGAAATTTGTTTGCAATCTCAAGAAATCATTGTATGGTCTGAGGCAGTCGCCCAGACAATGGTACAAGAAAATTGACTCTTTCATGGTGAGCCAAAATTATACGAGTGAGTATGATCATTGTGTCTACTTTAAGAAATCGAATAATGACATATTCAATATCTTAGTATTGTATGTTGATGATATGCTTTTAGCAAGCAAAATCATAACTGAGATCAACAGGTTAAAGTCTCATATGAATAGGATGTTCGATATGAAAGATCTAGGAACAACAAGGCAGATTTTGGGCATGGAGATATTCAGAGACAGGAGGAACAATAAGCTTTGGTTTTCACAACAGAAGTATGTTTAGAAGATACTTTTGAGGTTTGGTATGAACTATGTGAAACCAGTTTTAGTTCCTTTGGGTTCCCATTTTAATCTTTCTTCAAGTTTACGTCCTAGTACAAAAGAAGAAAATGAATATATGTCTTGAATACGATATGCTAATGTAGTAGGAAGTCTAATGTATGTGATGGTTAGTATAAGGAAAGATATTTCACATGCAGTTGGGGTTGTCAATAGGTTTATGGAAACTCCAGGTAACGAGTATTAGGCAACAATGAAATGGGTGCTTCAATGTCTAAGGGGCACACGTGATTATTGTATCACCTATAATAGTGGTTGTGAATCAGTATGTGGATATGTTGATTCTGATTTTGTAGGTGATTTGGACAAGGGAAGGTCGACTTCAGGGTATGTATTTCCTCTTTTAGGTGGAGCTATTAGTTGGATGTCAAAGTTACAAAACATTATTGCTTTATCCACTATAGAAGCAGAATATGTAGCTACTTCACATGCTTCCAAAGAGGCAGTTTGGTTGAAAGGTTTGTCTGGTGAGTTTGGAAGGATGTAGGACAAAGTAAAGCTACTTTTGTGATATTTAAAGTGTTATTCACTTGGCTAAGAATCCATCCTACCACAATAAAACAAAACATATACCTATCAAGTACCATTTTGTAACATAGGTCATTGATGATCGTGGAGTCTCTCTTGAGAAAGTGCATACATTAGAGAACCGCGCAGACATGTTCACAAAACCAATACTGTTAGAGAAGCTACGATGGTTCTTGGCTTCTCTTAGATTGTAGAAAAGGTGATGAACAAAAGCATGAGCAAGGTATCCGGTTAATTGTTGTCAAGGTAAAGATTGTTGAATATGCCAACGAATTTCCCAGATTTAGTAGATATGAGAAGATTTAGTGGAGCCTTTTTTGTCGTAGTTTGTTCAACCAAATCTTCCAATTTGGTATGAAGGCACAAGTTTAGAATTAGTTATGTAACTAATCTAATTCTGTTCATTATTGATGTAATCCCGTAGAGGCATAAAGGGGAATAGATGAAATGGTGTAATCAGATGTGTGTGATATGAGTGTAAGCTTGTTGTAATCTCCTTGATATGAATTATAAGACAACCAATACCTATGTGTAACGACCCTAATTGAATAAATGATTAAAGATTACAAAGAAAAATTAATTAAAGAAAATAAGTGTGATTAATTAAGTAATAATCAAATTGAAGGTTACATTTAATGACTTGTGACATAAATTTAAGAGATAAATAAAAAATGAGATAACAGGGATTGCATATGCTGCAGAGGGTGGCGTATGCAGGGCGAGAAGCCCAGAAATCCCGAGAGGATAAAAATGTTAATGAAGAAGCGAAGGACGGAGGATGGGGGTGGTTGAGGAGTGAATGCGTGAGTTAGCAGGGAGGAATAAGGGAAGGGAAGAGGGGGATGTGCGCACCATTCGGGGACGAAGGAGGGAATGGATGCGCGAAACTGTTGTTTTTCCATCTGCAGAGAGCCGAGAGCTTTACTGTGATATGTGTGCTCAGATTGAGACATGAGACTTACTGGTTATGACATATTGATCAGGGAGGCACCGAGTTGCTAGAGGTTTTGGGCACGGGGGCCAGGATATCCGTAGATATCCTGGAGCTAGGTCGTTTTTCCTAGTTTGTAGGGTGGACATTAGTTTTGGGCAGTTATTTTATGTGTCTGTGGCAGGACTGGACTGTGTATCAAGGCAGCAAGGGCAACAAAAATTAGCATCAGAACTAGGTACTTTGTTAAGTTATGTAATTATTTTTTTCTGCCATGAAATCAGTATTATTGATAAATCTAAGTTATTGAGGTTTCTGTTATAAAAATCAATATTATGCTATGAATTTATTGTCTCAGTTAGGAAATAAATTTCTTATGAAAATAAATGATGTTTAGAAATAATATAGGTTGTTACACTATGCTTGGTGCACATAGCCCAACGTTTGGGTGAACCACACAAATTGTTGTGTTTCTTGTCTGCATTATTATTGATTATCTTATGTGATATTTGTGTTTCTACATTTGAAAATATAACAAGTGGTATCAGAGCGGGCTTTGAGAATAAGGCAGTAGAGGGCGCGTCAATCTCCAAATTTCTGCAGGTCTCTCCTCTGGAAGGTCGCGGCGGCCACTAACAAACACTTCATGCACAAAAAAAATTTCTACCTTTCCACAGATTGGAAGTGTCGGGAGGTGCAGCGGCTCTGCGGGAACTTCCCCAGCCTAGATGCGTCGTGAGGCACAGAAAATTTCAAAATTTCCATAGGCAGCCACAAGGGAGGTGCAACGGCCCTTTTGAAGCACACAGGCTAACTATGCATAAGGTGCAATGACATTTTTCAATAAAAATTGAGGACAATGTATATTTTTTCAAAAATTTAAAGCATGGTACGTTGAAAAAGTTTTGAAAGGAAATGTTGACTTTATTATTTAAACTTGAAGGCTCATGATGCAAATGTTTAAAACATTCAAAAAGGTGTGGAGAAGTTAAAGTAAAGTAAATATTTCATTAAAATAGTTTTTATTAAAAAGTGAATTCTATTTCCTTTTAAGAAAAGGTGGAGAAAAAGGAAAGGTTAGTAAAAAGGATTTGTTTCTCATTAAATATTTTAGTAAACCTTGTAAATTTTAAATTATTATTCCACTAGATATTTTTTCAAATGGCCTTGGATATTACAAGCAACAATGTTTGTTCTTTATGTTTCCTCTAATGGTAAAGACGTGGAGTGTTAAGTTCGAAATTGAGAAATTCAATGGCGAGAACAATTTCGAGATCTGGAAGGTTAGGATGCACGATCTTCTCATGAAACAAGGCGTGGTGAAGGCGCTTTTGGGAAAACAAAACATTTTGCATCCATAACACACGATGACTAGGATGAGATGGATGTGAGAGCATTGAGTGCCATACGTTGTGTTTGGTCGATGATGTTTTGTTCAATATTGTCTCGGAGAAAACAACAACCTATAAGTTGGAAAGCCTGTACATGACGAAATCCTTGACAAACAGGATCTTCCCGAACAAGATCTTCTAAATACTTTTAATACTCTCTTAGTTCATTTGACTAGCATGGGAGGAAAATTCAAATCTAAAGATAAGGAGATTATATTGTTATTTTCTTTCCCCACATCATGGGATCACTTTGTTACCTCTATTAGTTTCAGTTCAACATAAAGTATTGAGTTTGATGATACTGTTGGAGGTTTAGTGTCTAAGGAAACAAGGAAGAAATCCAATCTAGAAACCTCTACATCTGAGGCGATGGTGATCAGAGGCAGACCTAAAGAAACAGGACACGGTCAGAGGGATTTCTCTCGATCAAAGTCAAAGGGTAGAAGAAGCAAGCTTAAGCGCTAGTTTTGTGGAAAATCTAAACACCTAAAGAAGGACTGTTGGAAGTGACAACAAGCCTCCAAAGAAGACCCTCCAAAAGAGGCGAAGGAAGGAAACGCAATGGAAACAGGTTCAGCAACAGGGTCAGGTATGGTTGATGAAGTTTTATCAATTAGTATTGGTTGAAATCATGATCAACAGTGGTTATTATATTATGGTGCTTCAAACAACATGTGTCTTCATAGACACTGTTTTATTATTTAACAGTCTATAGATGAAGGAGTACTTTACATGGGAAATGATAATTCATCTAAAGTTGTGGGAATTTGTAGCATTCGAATTAAGATGTCTGATGGAACTGTTAAAATACTAAATAATATAAGACATGTACCTGAGCTTAGGAAGAACCTAATATCTTTGGGAGACTTAGACACTAGAGGTTACAATACTATTGTTCAAGGTGGAGTTATGAAGGTCTACAAAGGAATTCTACTGGTTATGAAATGAAAGAAGGTTGGTAACCTGTTTCTGTGAGAAGGGAGGACTGAATCAGATCATGCAACAATGGTATCTGAGAACACAAGTGATTCTATTCCACTGTGGCATCAATGATTGGGTCATATGAGTGAACAATGATTAAAGGTATTAACTGATTGCAAATTACTTCCTAGTCTAAAGTCTTTAAAGTTAGATTTATGCAAGCACTGTATTTATGGAAAAACGAATAGGCAGATATTTAAAACTAGAAGACACACCAGTGAAGAAATCCTTGATTATATCCATTCTGATGTTTGGGGACCATCTCGTACTGTTTCATATGGAGGATCATCATATGTTCTAACTTTTATAGATGATTTCTCAAGGAAGGTGTGGATCTATATGTTAAAGAGTAAGGCTGATGTATTTACAGTTTTCAAGCAGTTTAGAGATTTAGTGGAAAATAGCACTGGTATATACATTAAATGTTTACGAACTGATAATTGTGGTGAATTTACGTCAATGGAGTTTGAGAATTATTGCAAGGAATTTGGGATCGATAGGCATAAAACCACTGGCTATACTCCTCAACAAAACAGAGTTGCTGAACGCATGAACAAGACTCTTCTAGAGAGAGCAAGGAGTATGTTGAGTAATGCCAAACTATAGTAGGAACTGTGGGTAGAAGTTGTATCTACAACTTTTTATCTGGTGAATCGATCACCATAAACAACAATAGAATGCAAAATTACTGAGGAGGTATGGACAAGTCACCCTTGTTATTATTCTAATCTTAAAGATTTTGGTTGTGATGCCTATGCTCTAATTCCGAAACATCATTGTTCTAAATTAGATCCAAAATAAAAAATGATCATCTTTGTTGGATATGGTGATGCTATTAAGGAGTACAGGCTGTGGGATCCTATTTCCCACAAGATCACCATTAATAGATATGTAATATTTGATGAATCATCTCTCATCAAATCAAATATAGATGTTCAATTGAAACAAGAAGAAACACCAAAGTATCAACAAATTCAGTTTGAAACCAATGAAGGTGAAGATGAACAAGTTTCACAAGATGTTCATGAAGAGCCTCCTATAGTAGAGGAATACATGGTTGATGATGACACTCAACTGATTGTGTATGAGCCAGAAACTTCCCTAAGGAGGTCCACGCGGGTCAGAAATCATCCAAGAAGGTATGATTTTTTTTTCATCAGTTTCTTTAAGTACTAATGATGATGAACCTTCGTTCTATCAGGAAGCTGTTAAGCGTTTGAACAGTGATAAATGGAAAGAGGTGATGAAGGATGAAATGAAATCATTAGAGAGGAATGCTACATGGGACTTGTTAGAACTTCCAAGAAATAGGAAAACTGTAGGTTGCAAGTGGATCTACAAGCTGAAGAAGGGTGTTGATCATAAGGTGGAAAGGTACAAGGCAAGGCTAGTTGTGAAAGGATATTATCAAAGAAAAGGTATTGATCTTCATGAGACTTTTTCACCAGTTGTCAAGACTATTTCAACTCGAATTGTGTTAGCATTAGTTGCATTACTTGACTTGGAGTTGGAGCAACTAGATGTTAAGAATGCTTTCTTACATGGAGATTTGGATGAAGATATTTACATGGAACAACTGGAAGGGTTCTTTCATAATCGCAGAAAGATGTTTGTTTGCAGGCTCAAGAAATCATTGTATGGTTTGAGGCAGTCTCCCAAACAATGGTACAAGAAATTTGACTCTTTCATAGTGAGCCAAAATTCTACAAGGAGTGAGTATGATCATTTTGTCTACTTTTAAAAATTGAATAATGGCATATTCATTATCTTAGTATTGGATGTTGATTATATTCTTTTAGCAAGCAAAATAATAACTGAGATCAATAGGTTAAAGGCTCAGATGGATAGGATGTTCAATATGTAATATCCAGGAGCAACAAGGCAGATTTTGGGCATGGAGATATTCAAAGACAAGAGGAATGGTAAGATTTGGTTGTTACAATAGAAGTATGTTGAGAAGATACTTTTGAGGTTTGGTATGAATGATGTGAAACTAGTTTCACTCCCTTTGGATTCCAAGTTTAAGCTTTATTCAAGTTTACGTCCTAGTACAAAAGAAGAAAAGGAATATATGTCTCGAATATGATATGCTAATGCAGTTGGAAGTCTAATGTAGATGATGGTTAGTACAAGGCTAGAAATTTCACATGAAGTTGGGGTTGTCAACAGGTTTATGGAAAATCTAGGTAACGAGTATTAGGAAGTAGTGAAATGGGTGCTTCAGTATCTAAGGGGAACAAGTGATTATTGTATCACCTATAAGAGTGGTTGTGAATCAGTCTGTGGATATGTTGATTCTGATTTTGCGGGTGATTTGGACAAGGGAAGTTCGACTACAGGATATGTGTTTACTCTTGTAGGTGGAGCTATTAGTTGGATGTCAAAGTTACAAAACATTGTTTCTTTATCCACTACAGAAGCATAATATGTTGTTGCTTCACATGCTTGCAAAGAGTCAGTTTGGCTGAAAGGTTTGTTTGGTGAGTTTGGAAGGATGCAGGGCAAAGTAAAGATACTTTGTGATAATCAAAGTGCTATTCACTTGGCTAAGAATCTAGCCTACCACAGTAAAACAAAACATATACCTATGAAGTACCATTTTGTAAGACAATTCATCGATGAACGTGGAGTCTCTCTTGAGAAAGTGCATACATCAGAGAAATGCACAGGCATGTTCACAAAACCAATACTGTTAGAGAAGCTACGATGGTGCTTGGCTTCTATTGGCTTATAAAAAAGGTGATGAACAAAAGTAGGAGCAAGGTATCAGGTTAATTGTTGTCAAGGTGGAGATTGTTGAATATGCCAAAGAATTTCCCAGATTTAGTAGATATGAGAAGATTTAGTGGAGCCTTTTTTGTGGTAGTTTGTTCAACCAAATCTACCAATTTGGTATGAACGCACAAGTTTACAATTAGTTATGTAACTAATCTAATTATGTTCATTATTGATGTAATCCCGTAGAGGCATAAAGGGCAATAGAGGAAATGGTGTAATCAGAGGTGTGTGATATGAGTGTGAGCCTATTGTAATCTCCTTCATATGAATAATAAGAGAACCTATACCTATGCTTGGTGGACATAGCCCAACATTTGGGTGAACCATGTAAATTGTTGTGTTTCTTGTCTGCATTATTATGGATTGTCTTATGTGATATTTTTGTTTCCGTATTTGCAAATATAACAAGTCGTATCAGAGTGGGGTTGGAGGAGAAGAATGTAGAGGGCACGTAAATCCCCAAATTTGTATAGGTCTCTCATCTGGAAGGTCGCGGTGGCCACTGATAAACACTTCACACACAAAAATGTTTTCTACATTTCCGCAGACTCAAAGAGTTAGGAGGTGCGATGGCTCCACAGGAACTTGCACAGCCTGGATGTGTCAGGAGGTGCGAAAAATTTCAAATTTTCTGCAGGCCAGCCACAAGGGAGGTGCGGTGACGCTTTTGAAGCATGCAGGATAACTATGCGTAAGGTGCCATGACGTTTTTCAAAAAAAATTGAGGACAATGTATATTTTTTCAAAAGTTTAAAGCATGGTCCGTTGAAAAAGTTTTGAAAGGAATGGTTGACTTTATTATTTAAACTTTAAGTATCTTGATGTGAAATGTTTAAAACATTCAAAAAGTGTTGGAGGAGTTAAAGTAAAGTGAATATTTTATTAAAATATTTTTTATTAAAAAGTGAATTCAATTTCCTTCTAATAAAAGGTGGAGAAAGAGGAAAGGTTAGTAAAAAGGATTTGTTTCTCATTAAATATTTTATTAAACCTTTTAATGTTTAAATTACAAGCAGTGGTGTTTGTTCTTTATGTTTCCTCTAATGGTAAAGACACAAAGTGTTAATTTCAAAATTGAGAATTTCAATGGCGAGAACAGTTTCGAGATCTGGAAGGTTAAGATGCACGATCTGCTCATGCAACGAGGCGTGGTGAACGCACTATTTGGAAAAGAAAAATAGTCTACATCCATAATATATGATGACTAGGATGAGATGGATGTGACATCACTGAGTTCCATATGCCTATGTTTGGATGACGATGTTATATTCAATATTGTGTCGGAGAAGACAACAACCTGTTTATGGACGAAGTTGGAAATTCTGTACATGGCAAAATCCCTTACAAACAGGATCTTCCTGAAACGGAAATTGTACAGGTTGCGCATGAAGGAAGGTACAAAAATAGTTGTTCATCTAAATACTTTTAATACTCTCTTAGGTCAGTTAACTAGCATGGGACCGAAATTCGAATCTAAAGATAAGGCAATTACATTATTATGTACTTTGTTTGTGTCATGGGATCACTTTGTTACCTCTATTAGTTTTAGTTCAACATAAAGTATTCATTTTGATGATACAATTGGAGCTTTATTGTCTGAGGAAATAAGGAAGAAATCCAATCTAGAAACCTCTACATCTGAGGTGATGGTGATCAGAGGCAGACCTAAAGAAAGAGGACACAGTCAGAGGGATTTCTCTCGGTCAAATTCAAAGGGCAGAAAAAGAAATCTTAAGTGTTGATTCTATGGAAGATCTGAACACCTAAAGAAGGACTATTTGAAGAGACAACAAGCCTCCAAAGAAGACCCTCCAAAAAAGACGAACGAAGCAAACACAACTGAAACAGGTTTAGAAATAGGGTCAAGTATGGTTGATGAAGTTTTATCAATTAGTATTGGTTGACGTCATGATTAACAGTGGTTATTAGATTATGGTGCTTCAAACCACATGTGTCTTCATAGACAATGGTTTATTACTTACCAGTCTATATATGATGGAATAATTTACATGGGAAATGATATTTCATCTAAAGTTGTGGGAATTGGTAGTATTCAAATTAAGATGTTTGATGGAACTGTTAAAATAATATCTAATGTAAGATATGTACATGATCTTAGGAAGAACCTAATCCCTTTGGGATTATTAGACATAGGAGGTTACAAGACTATTTTTCAAGGTGGCGTTATGAAGGTCTACAAAGGAATTCTACTGATTATGAAAGGAAATAAGGTTGGTAACCTTTTTCTGTGAGAAGGGAGGACTGAATCAGATCATGCGACAACGGTATCTAAGAATGAAAGTGATTCTATTTGACTGTGGAATCAACGGTTGGGTCATATGAGCGAACAAGGATTAAAGGTATTAACTGATTGCAAATTACTTCCTAGTCTAAAGTCTTTAAAGTTAGATTTATGCAAGCACTGTATTTATGGAAAAACGAATAGGCAGATATTTAAAACTAGAAGACACACCAGTGAAGAAATCCTTGATTATATCCATTCTGATGTTTGGGGACCATCTCGTACTGTTTCATATGGAGGATCATCATATGTTCTAACTTTTATAGATGATTTCTCAAGGAAGGTGTGGATCTATATGTTAAAGAGTAAGGCTGATGTATTTACAGTTTTCAAGCAGTTTAGAGATTTAGTGGAAAATAGCACTGGTATATACATTAAATGTTTACGAACTGATAATTGTGGTGAATTTACGTCAATGGAGTTTGAGAATTATTGCAAGGAATTTGGGATCGATAGGCATAAAACCACTGGCTATACTCCTCAACAAAACAGAGTTGCTGAACGCATGAACAAGACTCTTCTAGAGAGAGCAAGGAGTATGTTGAGTAATGCCAAACTATAGTAGGAACTGTGGGTAGAAGTTGTATCTACAACTTTTTATCTGGTGAATCGATCACCATAAACAACAATAGAATGCAAAATTACTGAGGAGGTATGGACAAGTCACCCTTGTTATTATTCTAATCTTAAAGATTTTGGTTGTGATGCCTATGCTCTAATTCC
>JZKD02S0343870.1:280304-323679 GCA_000966675.3 Picea glauca
AACATGAAACACATTATGTATAGTCATGGATGCAGGTAATGCAAGCATATATGCAACTGGCCCAATCCTTTCCAGGATTTCAAATGGCCCACAAAATCTGGCTGCCAACTTGGCAGAACTTCCCAGCTTTAGGGAACTCCTGTTAGCTTTCACTTTCAAGAAAACATGATCACCCACTTTGAACTCTCTGTGGTTTTTGTTCTTATCAACATAAATTTTATGCCTGTCCTGGGAAGCTTTCAAATTCTTCTTAATTTTTTTCATTTGGTCTTCCATCTCCTTGAGCAACTCTGGCCCAACTACTGTTCTATTAGCTGGATTATTCCAACTCACTGGAGTATTGCACTTTCTTCCATAAAGTTCTTCAAATGGGCTCATCTTCAACGATGCATGATACCCATTGTTGTAGGCGAATTCTACCAAGTGTAGTTAGTCTTCCCATCTTGATGGTTTGTCCATCACATACATTCTCAGTATGTCTTCTATTACTTTTTTCACCCTCTCTATTTGTCCATCAGACTCGGGATGATAAGATGTACTAAATTTCAGATTCGTTCTGAAACCTTTGAACAATCCTTTCCTTAAATTCGAGGTGAATTTTGGGTCTTTGTCAGACACAATCGTTTTAGGAATTTCGTGCAATTGTGCCACTTCCTTTATTAAAATATCAACAACATCTGTTGCCTTGTGAGTAGTTTTCAGTGGTATAAAATGGGCAGCTTTTGTAATCTTTTCCAGCACCACCATGATCGAATCCTGCAGCTTGCCTGTTCGAGGCAATCCCATAATAAAATCCATCGTTACTACTTCCCACTTCGACTCAGGAATGGGTAAAGGTTGCAGCAACCCTGTTGGGTGCCTATGCTCAGCTTTAACTTTTTGGCACTTCATACATCTAGCGATGTATTCAACGATCTCTCTCTTCATAGCCGGCCGAAAGTAATGGCTCTTGACAGCTGC
This sequence comes from Picea glauca, assembly GCA_000966675.3. NCBI lineage: Eukaryota > Viridiplantae > Streptophyta > Pinopsida > Pinales > Pinaceae > Picea > Picea glauca. The sequence continues at coordinate 281,265 of JZKD02S0343870.1, forward strand.
TACTGTTTTCTCATATCCAGGGTGCCCTACATAAGGCAAATTATGCATCTCTTGCAAAATCATTTGTTTCAAGCACTGGACATTTGGTACAAAATTTTTGTTCTTATATAGCAGTATTCCATATGTTTCCAATTTATAAATTTCCATCTTATGTGGCATCTTACCCTACTGTAGCTTGGCTACCAATTATTTGTATTGCAGATCTGCATTTGCAGCCTCCATAAATTTTCTTTTAATATCAGTCTAATACATGCTAATGGTTGTAGCATGTAATTCATGCACCCTCCTGCCGAGTGCATCAACCACTTTATTCTCTTTTCCTTTGATATGCTTGATCTCAAAGTCGTACTCACACAAAAATTCCAGCCACCTACTTTGTCTAGCGTTTAAGGTTGGCTGATCAAACAAATATTTCAAACCGTTATGGTCTGTTCTGAGTTCAAACCTCCTTCCCATGAGGTAATGCCTCCATTTATTTAGAGCATGAACTATGGCTACCAACTCCAAGTCATGGGTTGCATATTTCTTCTCGTGCTCTTTTAATTTCCTGGACTTGTAACAGATTACAAATCCGTTCTGACTAAGGACACCTCCCAGTCCTTCTTTGCATGCATCAGTGCATACTATGAAATTTTCATTTGGATTTGCAATCCTCAGGATTGGAGCACTGGTTAATAGCTGCTTCAATCACTAGAAACTTTCCTCACATCCCTCTGTCCAGTGAAACTACTTCCCTTTTCTTTGCAAGGAAGTAATAGGGTGAGCTATCCTGGAAAACCCTACGATGAACCTTTTGTAATAACTAGCCAATCTCATGAAGGACCTAACTTTCGTTACGTTCCTGGCGTTGGACATTCTCCAATGGATTCAATCTTCTTAGGGTCTACCGCTATCGCATCCTTCAAGATAATATGTCCCAAGTAATGGATCCACTCCTGATAAAATGAGCACTTGCTCAGCTTGGCATACAGTTGGTTCTCTCTTAGTACCTACAACACCATCCTCAGATGTTGTTCGTGTTCTTCTTCAGTCCTGGAATACACCAGAATGTCATCCAGGAAAAAGATGACAAACTTGTCCAGATAGTCCCTGAATACTCCATTCATCAAGATCATAAAAACAATGGGTGCATTTGACAGTCCAAACGACACCACTGTGAACTCGTAATGACCATACCTTGTTCTAAAGGTGGTCTTGTTGATGTATTTATCTTTTATTCTTACTTGGTGATATCCCGATCTTAGATCTATTTTCGAAAATATCTTTGCATCCTTCAACTGATCGAAGAGATCATCAATCCTCGACAGAGGATACTTGTTCTTCACCATTACTTTGTTTAATTGCCTGAAATAGATGCAAAATCTCAACATTCTGTCCTTCTTCTTTACGAACTTCTTGGGTGTATATACCCCTTCTTCAGAAGTTCTTCAAGCTGCAACTACAACTCTTTCAGTTCTGTTGCACTCATCCTGTACGGAGCCTTTGACACTAGAGTTGCTCCAGGCATCAAGTTCACAAAGAAATCGATATCCCTTTTCAGAGGTAGTCTAGGTACTTCTTGGAATACATCTTCAAACTCTTTAAGTACCTCTTTAAGTACTTGACACCTTCTCCTTAGGCATTTCCCCCACATGGGCTGCAAATAATTGACAACCTTTTCTGTAGCACTTCTTCAGCTGCATTGATGAGATTTCTCTAACAATAACAACTCTAGGAATTTCTTGGATGACTCTCTAATTCCATTCTTCATCTAAGCAAGTGAATGCCTTGTTCTGATAGTCCAAGATGGCATGGTGATGGTCCAACAAGTCCATCCCAATTAGACATTCATAAGAGCCTAACGACATAATGTTCAAATCGGCCTTCGTTCTCAGTCCATTCATGTCTACAGGATAGGACTTGACTAACTCTGTGAATTTCCTCTTGGTTCATGTAGCTAGCTGGACTAACCAAGATTTTTCATGTCTTCTTCTTATCAAATGAAAACTTTCTACCAATCTAGGGTCTATATAACTATGCCTAGCCCTTGAATCAACTAAAATAGTAAATGGTTGGTTTTTTATCATACCTTCTACTTCAATCATGTGCAACTGATACTCAACTTGCTTTTTGTCCAGGGATGCGTAGATCCTTGGAATTCTACTACCCATGTCCTCCATTGTTTCAGCCTGCTGAACATTGTGGAGAACTCTTACTTTATCATTTTTGTGGGGGAAATCCCTATACCTATGGTTTTCTTTACAACCCCAACATTCCATAGGTGGCGGCCTTGACATTTGCCCATCCACTTCAACCTTCCTGGGCTCTCTAAGAGATGCCTGTCCTTGATGACTGTTTCTGAAAAAGGGTGGTTTATTTCCCTTCTACCTATGTTCTTTCTTGAACTTTTTCTGGTCATCCCAAGCCTTCCGAAAGGTAGGCTTTTCTCTTTGTTGTTTAAATAAACACTTCACTCTTCTTATCATTTCTTCCATAGTCTTCGGGTCATCATGCTGAATCTTATCCCCAATAGGAGGTGGTAATGCACTCAGGTACCTCTGAATATTGACAAACTCACCTTTGATGAACGAAACATACTTGAGTAATTCCAAAAACTTTCATTCATACTCATCAATGGTGTAGTTGTTCATCTTGAGTTCAAAAAACACTTTCATCTTTCTGTCATAATATCTTTTAGTTAATTATTTCCTCTCGAAATACCTCTTGAATTCTTTCCATGTGATGTCCCTTTCCCTGATGTCCTGCACCTGCACAAGTTTATCCCACCACATGGATGCCTTTCCCTTCAATTGATACATGTAAATCCTGCCCTCTGCATGAGAGGAATAATTATGCAGTTGAAAGTATTTCCTCATACCAAGAAACCAAGTTTCAGGATCTTCCTCCTTTTTATGTTCTCCATCAAACGTTGGAGGCTTGATCTTGTTCGTTTCCCCTTTCAATTCATCCATCCCAGATATCATGTTCTTTCTAGTAGGAGATGGGATTGAACTACTATGTGATTCCCTACTGGAATGCTTTGGGGAGTGACGATGATGTCTGCTGACACTCCTTGATCTTATTTTCCTCTCAAGGGTCCTACGACTCTCTGTCTTGATTGAGTCACTCTCCTTTTCCAATTTCTTTTCTATTCTTTTCAGACTCTTCAACATCCATAAGTTGAATTCACCCTTCTTATCCCTTACTTTCATGAGCATTTGGCTATCAGCTCGGCGAGCCTGGGCATCTTTCTTCAATCTTTCAATGATTTTCATCATATGTCCTTCCTTATCCATCTCTTTTCCTTGCCCATTAGGTTTTGATCCTTCAACTCCCAAGTTGACATTCCTTCCTTCTCTTTCATTCTCTGAATTGGAGGCAATCCACACCTCTTCTATTCTCTACTCTCAACGAAAACCCTATTTGGTTTTGGAACTCGGTAAGATTCTTCAAACACATGTGCAGACAACAGGGATTTGTCAGGTCGTCATTCTTGGAAAATTCCACACATTCAAAACCATTCTGATTAAGAAAACGCTTTGACTTTACAAATTTTCTGAGTTCTGCTCAACTCTATAATTTTTGGGTGATAGCTCCCTCTTTCTTAGCCCCTACCCTCGTAACCAAAGGTCATGAGCAAATGCTAGACTACTAGGTGCTACTCGAGATTTCGACCTTCGAAGAGTTTTAAGGTACACACATCTATCTCCTGGAGTTTTGATTTACCGAATTCGCGTAAATCAGGTGGATCGACGGTCCACGTTTACCCAACATCCAACGGTTAAAAATTTGCTATGGTTCTTCCATATTGGAATATTTCAGGACTTCTGAACTTCCGGTTTCAGGGTTTCGATAACCGAGAGTTTGAAATGCAGTGACCCAAACCACTGGTCACTCCATTCCTTGAACTCCGATACATGAGTTCTTGTATGAGATCCAATGATCCTTGATGATTTGGATCCAACGGTCCAAATATTTTTGGAGTTTCATGAACCGGGAGTTCACGATGTAGCTACTCCAAATCTCTTTTCACTTCAATCCCCGAATTTCGATATGGGAATTCATGTATGAGATCAACAGCTGTGAGCCTCCCCTAATCCGATGATCCATATCTCTCCTAATATTACACCTATCAAATATCTTCATCCCTAACTTCCTCGCTAGTTGGCTAGATTCGACAGCTCAAGGGATTTCGACACTTCTTCCCAGAAGTGCTCCACCATCCGATTCTACCCTTGTTAATCTCTTTCGCGATTCGAGACCTTGAGTGACCAAGAATTTTTCTCCAACTTCATGATCCCTGAATTCACGAAATGATCCAATGGATCAAACCAACCATAATCAATGACCCATGTTTATTGTGGATCTCAGGGTGGCGAGTTTCTCCATCCACTAACCACCTTGCAACTTCTAGCTATCTTACGTTCCACGATTTCATGAGTTCTCCATAGAGAATTCTGACCATCCAACTCTGCTTCTCAAGGAATTATGGCCAATGACTTGGTACCCTCCTTCTGAACTTTCATCTACTTGATCCAATGGTCCTAATTCCCCATGATATGACGACTCATATCTCATTGACATTTCGCGTATCGAGATTTTGTGTTTCACGAGGTCGAAAGATTGTCCAACATCATCCTCCATATTCTCGAAATGTCGATTTCTTTTTGGAAAATTAACGGTCCAGATCTCTCTTAGATTGACGGTTGTGATCCAATCGTGAATTCATGTTTCATGAATTCTCACAAACTCACCCTTAGACCATTTCAAGTCACGAATCAGCAAAAGGTTGATCACTCTCCACGTGTCCTTTCCGATAGACGGTCTTGACGAATTCGGGATTTCATGTATCGTGACTTCCACACTTCTGTGCAACTCCAAAGGGTTTTAAACCTTGTGCATGTTCTCCAGATTTGATGGTTGTGAGGGTTCTCCTTTCCTCTCAAACAAGTTCTATGGCTCCAACACTTCTGGTGTGGAGTTCTTTCTCTCCCTATGGCCATATACCACACCAGCTATAGTTTTATAATACCGCTACACCTCCTGAGCTTTGTAACATGGTCAAGTAGTTTTTTAACACTCAGAAACATTTTGAGGTCTGAAATTAGTCCTCCAGACACAATTTCTTCTCAAAACCTCGGTCGAAAGACCACTTACCCGACCCATCTAGGCTCAACATTGAAACTAGGCTCTGATACCATATTGTAACATCCCCGACCATCAACCCCATGGTTGGGCCAACATTACTACGCGGAAAAACACTACTGTAACATATTATGAATTCTTATGAAATACAATTTCTTAATTACAGTTAAACACAGCGTAAGCACATTAATACCGTTAGCATACATAATCTACGACATTATCAATAATTCACGAATACAACAAAATACATGTAAACATTGCTACAATCACAGAGATGCATATTTAATTGAAATTATACGCATGTATATACTTATATTTTAGACTGGATGTAATTCACCAACTGCGTGTAAACCTCCCACAAACCTCCCAGCCTTAGACTGTGCTGCTCATCATTCTCAGCAGTAGGTCACCCCCAAGATGGGACTAAGCTCCACCGGGTAGGGATTCCTAGGCTAGGCAGGGAATACAAGAAGACACACAGTCATAGGAGAAGGATTCTTTCTCAAGAGCCACTTATACCCACTACTCATAGACTCTCATTACCCACATGTCTATCCCACCCCAGGAGTATACACCTTCACTATCACCAAGACAGTCCATCGACTTCTAACCTCCCTTCCCTTGGGCTTCAGCAATAGACCGGACTGGAAGTCTCCGTGATCTATGGAAGCTACATGACTCCTTCTAGGAGTTCTCACTTCCTCCACACACTCTCTCACCTAGAGAGAGTCTCTCACAGAATAGGTAACCTACCTCTTCAACAATAGTCACCTCCCTCACACTGGCCAGCAAGCCACACGCAGTCCAGCACTGCGTGGCCACAAAAGTCAATTAGGAAAATGGGTATGGACACCTGAAACAGAAACGATCAGCGCTAAAACATAGCGCGACTATGCAATTATAGGATGTGTTAATATTTCTGGCAAGCAACACAGGATGGACAACTCAGTAATTACAGAACATTCAGTTCTCCCAACCAACAATAAGGAACACACTCACCTCTTTGGTTTCGGAGATGCGTAAGGTGTGCAGAGGTTCAATCACAGAGGCCAAATGCGTACAGATGGAGGATGGAGGAATTGGAAGGTCGAACCCTGGATTCAGGTGATGGTTGGAGAAATGCCCACCCCACGCCTATGCAATAGTCGACGGAATGGAAAGAGAACCCCCAACATGGCTCATTTCCTAGGATAAATCGCATGCGCCTGGGTTTACACATGTCTCCCATGAAGTTGCATGCATCCCTCCCCAGGAACTTAGGACAAACATGGATTTCACATGGCTTTTGGGATAATATTAAAATATTATTCCCAAGGACTTAGGCCCCTAGGATTAGCCCCTAAGCTCCACACTTAGACTCTCTTTCCAACCTTCTAGCCCTGAATCCCTTACCTAGGTTTTGTGATAGCTTAGTCCCCCATCACTCATTCATCTTGGTTGGTCCACACGTAGAGATGTTTTGTATTAATACTGTGCATAATTACATGTAAAAAAATCAGGCTCCTAGCCTTCAACACTTAGGCTCCCTGGCCTAACAACACATAAGCCCACTAGCTTATATAACTTGGATCACCAGCCTTATAAACTTTAATTACAGTTCATAAAAAAGCTTTATACTTCATAGAAATTATTTACAACAGGGCTTGGCCTTGGGGACATTACACGATAGGACCTGGTAGAACTTCCAAGAAACAGGAAAACTGTAGGTTACAAGTGGGTCTACAAGATGAAGAAGGGTGTTGCTGATAAGGTGGAATGGTACAAGGCAAGGCTGGTTGCAAAAGGATATTATCAAAGAAAAGGTATTGATTTCATGATATTTTTTCACCAGTTGTAAAGAATGTTTCAATTCGAATTGTGTTAGCACTAGTTGCATTGCTTGATTTGGAGTTGGAGAAACTAGATGTTAAGACTGCTTTCTTACATGGAGATTTGGATGAAGAAATTTACATGGAACAACTGAAAGGGCTCATTCATAACCACAACAACAAATTTGTTTGCAGGCTCAAGAAATCATTGTATGGTCTGAGGTAGTTGCCCAGACAATGGTATAAGAAATTTGACTCTTTCATGGTGAGCCATAATTATACAAGGAGTGAGTATAAACATTGTGTCTACTTTAAGAAATTGAATAATGGCATATTCATTATCTTAGTATTTTATGTTGATGATATACTTTTAGCAAGAAAAAGCATAACTGAGATCAACAAATTGAAGGATCAGATGGCTAGGATGTTCGATATGAAAGATCTAGGAGTAGCAAGGCAGATTTTGGGCATGGAGATATTCAGAGACGTGAGGAATGGTAAGCTTTTGTTGTCACAAAAAAAGTATGTTGAAAAGATACTTTTGAAATTTGGTATGAGCAATGTGATACCAGTTTCAGTCCCTTTGGCTTCCCATTTTAATCTTTCTTCAAGTTTACGTCCTAGTACAAAAGAATAAAAGAAATATATGTCTCGAATACGATATTATAATGCAGTACGATGTCTAATGTATATGATGGTTAGTACAAGGCCAAACATTTCACATGCAGTTGGGGTTGTCACCTAGTTTATGGAAAATCCAGTTAATGAGCATTAGGCAACAGTGACGTGGGTGCTTCAATATCTAAGGGGCAGAAGTGATTATTGTATCACCTATAACAATGGTTGTGAATCAGTTTGTGGATATGTTGATTATCATTTCGCAGGTGATTTGGACAATGGAAGGTCGACCTCAGGGTATTTCTTTACTCTTGTAGGTGGAGCTATTAGTTGAATGTCAAAGTTACAAAACATTGTTGTTTTATCCACTACAAAAGCATAATATGTAGCTTCTTCACATGCTTGCAAAGAGGCAGTTTGGTTGAAAGGTTTGTTTGGTGAGTTTGGAAGGATACAGGACAAAGTAAAGCTACTTTGTGATAGTCAAAGTGTTATTCACTTGGCTAAGAATCCAACCTACCACAGTAAAGAAAAACATATACCTATAAAGTAACATCTTGTAAGACAAGTCATCGATGAAAATGGAGTCTCTTTTGAGAAAGTGCATACATCAGAGAATTGTGCAGACATGTTCACAAAACTAGTACTATTAGAGAAGAGACGGTGGTGCTTGCTTCTCTTGGCTTGTAGAAAAGGTGATGAACAAAAGCAAGAGCAAGGTGTCAGGTTAATTGTTGTCAAGGTGGAGATTGTTGAATATGCTAATGAATTTCCCAGATTTAGTAGATATGAGAAGATTTAGTGGAGCCTTTTTTGTGGTAGTTTGTTCAACCAAATCTACCAATTTGGTATGAACGTAGAATTTTAGAATTAGTTATGTAACTAATCTAATTATGTTCATTATTGATGTAAGACCATAGAGGCATAAAGGGGAATAGAGGAAATGGTGTAATAAGAGGTGTGTGATATGAGTGTGAGCCTGTTGTAATCTCCATGATGTGAATAATAACACAATCAATACCTATTCTTGGTGGATGTAGCCCAATGTTTGGGTGAACTACGTAAATTGATGTGTTTCTTGTCTGCATTATTATTGAGTGTCTTATGTGATATTTGTGTTTTCTCATTTGCAAATATAACAAGTGGTATAAAAATAGGGTTTGAGGAGAAGGCAGTAGATGATGTGTCAATATCCAAATTTTCATAGGTATCTCCTCTAGAAGGTCTTGGCGGCCACTAATAAACACTTCACTCACAAAAAAAAATTCTACATTTCCATAGACTGGAAGCGTCGGGAGGTGCAGCGACGCCACGGGAACTTCCACAGCCTGGATGCGTTGGGAGGTGCAAAAACTTTCAAAATTTCCACAGGCCAGCCACAAGGGAGCTGCGAGGGCCCTTTTGAAGCACACAGGCTAACTATGTGTAAGGTGCGATGAATTTTTTCAAAAAAAATTGAGGACAACGTATATTGTTTCAAAAATTTAAAGCATGGTCCATTGAAAAAGTTTTGAAAGGAAAGGTTAACTTTATTATTTAAACTTGGAGGCTCATGATGTGAATGTTTAAAACTTTCAAAAAGGGGTGGAGGATTTAAAGTAAAGTGAATATTTTATTAAAATATTTTTTCTTAAAAATTGAATTCTATTTCCTTTTAATAAAAGGTAGAGAAAAAGGAAAGGTTAGTAAAAAGGATTTTTTTGTCATTAAATCTTTTATCAAACCTTGTAAAGTTTAAATTATTATTCCTCCACATTTTTTTAAAGGGCCTTGGATATTACAAGCAGTGGTGTTTGTTCTTTTTGTTTCCTCTAATGGTAAAGACGCGGAGTGCTAAGTTCTAAATTGAGAAATTCAATGGTGAGAACAATTTCGAGATCTGGAAGATTAAGATGCGCGATCTTCTCGTGCAATGAGGCATGGTGAAGGCACTTTTGGGAAAATTAGAACATCATGCATCAATAACAGATGATGAATGGGATGATATGGATGCAAGAGCACTGAGTGCCATACGCCTGTGTTTGGTCGACGATGTTCTGTTAAATATTCTCTCGAAGAAGACAACAACCTGTTTATGTATGAAGTTGGAAAGACTGTACATGACAAAATCCTTGACAAACAGGATCTTCCTGAAAATGAAATTATACAATTTGCGCATGAAGGAAGGTACAAAAATAGTTGATCATCTAAATACATTTAATGCTCTCTTAGTTCAATTGACTAGCATGGGAGTGAAATTTGAATATGAAGATAAGGCGATTAAATTATTATGTTATTTTCCCACATCACAGGATCACTTTGTTACCTCTATTAGTTTTAGTGCAACATAAAGTATCGAGTTTGATGATATTGTTGGATCTTTATTGTTTGAGGAAACAAGGAAGAAATCCAATCTAGAAACCTCTACATCTGAGGCGATGGTGATCAAAGGTCGACCTAAAGAAAGAGGACATGGTCAGAAGGATTTATCTCGGTCAAATTCGAAGGGAAGAAAAATCAATATTAAGTGTTGTTTTTGTGGAAAATCTGGACACCTGAAGAAGGATTGTTGGAAGCGAAAACAAGCCTCCAAAGAAGACCCTCCAAAAGAGACGAAGGAAAAAAACACAACTGAAATAGGTTCAACAATAGGGTCAAGTATGGTTGATGAAGTTTTATCAATTAGTATTGGTTCACGTCATGATCAACAATCGTTATTAGATTATGGTGCTTCAAACCACATGTGTCTTCATAGACACTCGTTTCTTACTTACCGGTCTATAGATGATGGAGTAATTTACATGGGAAATTATATTTCATCTAAAGTTGTGGGAATTGGTAGCATTCAAATTAAGATGTTTTATGGACCTGTTAAAATACTAACTGATGTAAGACATGTACCTAATCTTAGGAAGAACCTAATCTCTTTGGGAGTCTTAGAGACAGAAGTTTACAAGACTATTTTTCAAGGTGGAGTTATGAAGGTCTACAAAGGAATTCTACTGGTTATGAAAGGAAAGAAGGTTGGTAACCTGTTTTTGTGAGAAGGGAAGACTAAATCGGATCATGAGACAATGGTATCTAAGAATGAAAATGATTTTGTTCGACTATGGCATCAAAATTTGGGTCATGTGAGGGAACAAGGATTAAATGTATTAACTGATCCCAAGTTACTTCCTAGTCTAAAGTCTTTAAAGTGAGATTTTTGCAAGCACTGTATTTATGGAAAATAGAATAGGTAGAGATTTAAAACCAGAAGACATACCAGTGAAGGAATCCTTGATTATATCCATTCTGTTGTTTGGGTACCATCCCCTACTATTTCGTATGGAGGATCATCATATTTTTTAACTTTTATAGATGATTTCTCTAGGAAGGTGTGTATCTATATGTTATAGAGTAAGGATGATGTATTTATAGTTTTCAAGTAGTTTATAGATTTAGTGTAAAATATCACTGGTAGATCCATTAAATGTTTAAGAACTGATAATGGTGGTGAATTTATGTCAATGGAGTTTAATAATTATTTCAAGGAATTTGGCGATAGGCATAAACCCACTGCCTATACTCCTCATCAAAACAGAGTTGTTGAATGCATGAACATGAATCTTGAAGAGAGAGCATGGAGTATGCTGAGTAACGGAAAACTACAACAAGAAATGTGGGAAGAATTTGTATCTACAACTTGTTATCTAGTGAATCAATCACCATCGACAACTATAGAATGAAAAATTATTTAGGAGGTATGGACAGGTCACCCTTGTAATTATTCTAATCTTAAAGTTTTTGGTTGTGATCCATATGCTCTAATTCTGAAACATCATCATTCTAAATTAGATCCAAAATAAAAATGTATTATCTTTGTTGAATATGGTGATGGTATTAAGGGGTACAGGTTGTGGGATCCTACTACCCACAAGATCACCATTAAAAGAGATCTAATATTTGATGAATCATCTCTCATCAAATCACATATAGATGTTCAAATGAAACAAGAAGAAACACCAAAGTATCAGGAAATTCAGTTTGAAACCAATGAAGGTGAACATGAAAAAGTGTCACAATATGTTCATGAAGAGCCTCATGCAGCAGAGGAAGACATGGTTGATGATGATAGTCAACAGATTGTGGATGAGCCACAAACTTCTCTAAGGAGGTCTACACGGGTCAGAAATCCTTCAAGAAGTTATGATAATTTTGTTTGATCAGTTTGTTTAAGTACTAACGATGATGAAACTTCATTCTATCAAGAAGCTATGAAGGGTTTGAAAAGTGATAAATGGAAAGAAGCGATGAAGGATGAAATGAAATCATTAGAGAGGAATGCTACATGGGACCTGGTAGAACTTCCAAGAAGCAGGAAAACTGTAGCTTGCAAGTGGGTCTACAAGATGAAGAAGGGTGTTGTTGATAAGGTGGAAAGGTACAAGGCAAGGCTAGTTGCAAAAGGATATTATCAGAGAAAAGGTATTGATCTTCATAATATTTTTTCGCTAGTTGTAAAGATTGTTCCAATTCAAATTATGTTAGCATTATTTGCATTGCTTGATTTGGAGTTGGAGCAACTAGATGTTAAGATTGCTTTCTTACATGGAGATTTGGATGAAGAAATTTACATGGAACAACCGAAAGGGTTTGTTCATAATCACAACAAGAAATTTGTTTGCAGGCTCAAGAAATCATTGTAAGGTCTAAGGCAGTCGCCCAGACAATGGTACAAGAATTTTGACTATTTCATGGTGAGCCGGAATTGTACAAGGAGTGAGTGTGATCATTGTGTCTACTTTAAGAAATTTAATAATGGCATATTCATTATCTTAGTATTGTATGCTAATGATATGATTTTACCAAGCAAAATCATAACTTAGATCAACAGGTTAAAGTCTCAAATGGCTAGGATGTTCGATATGAAAGATCTAGGAGCAGCAAGGCAGATTTTGAGCATAAGATATTCAGAGACTGGACGAATGGTGAGATTTGGTTTTCACAACATAAGTATGTTGAGAAGATACTTTTGAGGTTTGGTATGAATGATGTGAAACCAATTTCAGTCCCTTAATATTCCCATTTTAATCTTTCTTCAACTGTATGTCCTTGTACAAAAAAAGAAAATGAATTTATGTCTTGAATACCATATGCTAATGCAGTAGGAAGTCTAATGTATGAAATTGTTAGAAGAAGGCCAAACATTTCACATACAATTGGGGTTGTCAGTAGGTTTATGGTAAATCCAGGTAACAAGCATTGGGAAGCAGTGAAATGGGTGCTTCAGTATCTAAGGGGCACAAGTGATTATTGCATCACGTATAAGAGTAGTTGTGAATCAGTCTGTGGATATGTTGATTCTGATTTTGCAAGTGATTTGGACAAGGGAAGTTCAATCTCAGGGCATGTATTTACTCTTGTAGGTGGACCTATTAGGTGTATGTCAAAGTTACAAAACATTGTTGCTTTATCCACTACATAAGCATAATATGTAGTTGCTTCACATGCTTGCAAAGAGGCAGTTTGGTTGAAAGGTTTGTTTGGTGAGTTTGGAAGGATGCAGGACAAAGTAAATCTACTTTGTGATATTCAAAGTTATATTCACTTGGCTAAGAATCCATCCTACCATAGTAAAACAAAACATATACCTATCAAGTAACAGTTTGTAAGACAAGTCATCGATGAACGTGGAGTCTCTCTCGAAAAAGTGCATACATCAAAGAATTGTACATACATGTTCACAAAACTAATACTGTTAGAGAAGCTACGATGGTGCTTGGATTCTCTTGTCTTGTAGAAAAGGTGATGAACAAAAGACGGAGCAAGGTATTAGGTTAATTTTTGTCAAGGTGAAGATTTTTGAATATGCCAATGAGATTCCCATATTTGGTAGATATGAGAAGATTTAGTGGATCCTTTTTTGTGGTAGTTTGTTTAACCAAATCTACCAATTTGGTATGAATGCACAAGTTTAGAATCAGTTATGTAACTAATCTAATTTTGTTCATTATTGAGGTAAGCCCGTACAGGAATAAACAAGAATAGAGGAAATGGTGTAATCATAGGTGTGTGATATCAGTGTGAACCTACTGTAATATCCTTGATCTGAATAATAACAAAACCGATACCTATGCTTGGCTGATGTAAGCCAACATTTGGGTGAACCACATAAATTGTTGTGTTTCTTGTCTGCATTATTATTGATTGTCTTATGTGATATTTTTGTTTTCGCATTTGCAAATATAATAAGTAGTATCAGAGCGAGGTTTGAAGAGAAGGCAGTAGAGGTCGCGCCAATATCCAAATTTTCGCAGGTCTCTCCTCTAGAAGGTCACGGTGGCCACTAATAAACACTTCACGCACAAAAACATTTTCTACATTTTTGCAGATTGGAAGCGTCGGGAGGTGTGACAGCTCCATAGGAGCTTCTGTAGCCTAGATGCGTCGGGATGTGTGGAAAGATTCAAACTTTCTGCAGGCCAGCCACAAGGGAGGTGCGATGGCCCTTTTGAAGCACACTGGCTAACTATGCGTAAGGTGTGACAACTTTTTTCAAAAAAAAATGAGGACAACTTATATTTTTTAGGACAACATATATTTTTTCAAAAATTTAAAGTATGGTCCATTGAAAAAGTTTTGAAAGGAAAGGTTGACTTTATTATTTAAACTTGAAGGCTCATGATGTGAATGTTTAAAACATTCAAAAAGGGGTGGAGGAGTTAAAGAAAAGTTAATATTTTATTAAAATATTTTTTATTAAAAAGTGAATTCTATTTCCTTTTAATAAAAGGTGGAGAAAAAGGAAAGGTTAGTAAAAAGGATTTGTTTCCCATTAAATATTCTATTAAACCTTGTAAATTTTAAATTATTATTCCTCCACATATTTTTTCAAAGGGACTTGGATATTACAAGCAGCGGTGTTTGCTCTTTATGTTTCCTCTAATGGTAAAGACGCATAGTGCTAAGCTCGAAATTGAGAAATTCAATGGCGAGAAAAAGTTCGAGATCTGCTCATGCAACAAAGCATGGTGAAGGATCTTTTGGGAAAAGAAAAATAGTTTGCATCCATAGAAGACGATGACTGGGATGATATTGATGCAAGAGCACTACGTTCTATACGCCTGTGTTTGGATGATGATGTTCCATTCAATATTGTCTTGGAGAAGACAACAATCGGTTTATGGACGAAGATGGAAAGCCTGTACATGAAGAAATCCTTCACAAACATGATATTCCTGAAAAGGAAATTGTACAGTTTGTGCATGAAGGAAGGTATGGAAATAGTTGATCGGCTAGATACTTTTAATACTCTCTTAGTTTAGTTGACTAGCATGGGAGTGAAATTCAAATCTAAAGGTAATGCGATTACATTATTATGTTCTTTTCCCACATCATGGGATCACTTTGTTACCTCTATTGGTTTTAGTTTAATAGAAAGTATTGAGTTTGATGATATTGTTGGAGCTTTACTGTATGAGGAAACAAGGAATAAATCCAACCTAGAAACCTCTACATCTGAGGCAATGGTGATTAGAGGAAGACATAAAGAAATAGGAAATGGTGAGAGGGATTTGTCTCAGTCAAAGTTGAAGGGAATGAAAATAAATCTTAAGTGATGCTTTTGTGGAAAATCTGGACACCTGAAGAAGGACTGTTGGAAGTGACAACAAGCCTCCAAAGAAGAACCTCTAAAAGAGACGAAGGAAGCAAACGCAACTGAAACATGTTCAACAACAGGGTCAGGTATGGTTGATGAATTTTTATCAATTAGTATTGGTTCGCTTCATGATAAACAATGGTTATTAGATTCTGGTGCTTCAAACCACATGTGTCTTCATAGTCACTCATTTATTACTTACTAGTCTATAAATGATGGAGTAGTTTACATGGGAAATGACGTTTCATCTAAAGTTGTGGGAATTAGTAGCATTCGAATTCAGATGTTTGATGGAACTATTAAAATACTAACTAATGTAAGACATGTACCTGAGCTTAAGAAGAACCTAATATCTTTGGGAGTCTTAGACGCTAGAGATTACAAGACTATTGTTCAAGGTGGATTTATGAAGGTCTACAAATGAATTCTATTGGTTATGAAAGGAAGGAAGGTTTGTAACCTGTTTTTGTGAGAAGGAAGGACTGAATGGGATTATGCGACAGTGGTATCTAAGAAGAATAGTGATTCTATTTGACTTTGGAATCAACGATTGGATCGTATGAGTGAACAAGGATTAAAGGTATTAACTGATCGCAAGTTAATTCCTAGTCTAAAGTCTTTAAAGATAGATTTCTACAAGCATTGTATTTATGGAAAACAGAATAGGCAGAGATTTAAAACCGGAAGACACACCAGTGAAGGAATCCTTGATTATATCCATTATGATGTTTGGGGACATCCCCTACTATTTCATATGGAGGATCATCATATTTTGTGAGTTTTATAGAGGATTTCTCTAGGAAGGTGTGGATCTATGTGTTAAAGAGTAAGGTTGATGTATTTACAATTTTCAAGCATTTTAGAGATTTAGTGGAAAAGAGCACTGGTAGATCCATTAAATGTTTAAAAAATGATAATTGTGGTGAATTTACATCAATGGAGTTTGCGAATTATTGCAAGGAATTTGGGATCGATAGGAATAGAACCACTGCCTATACTCCTTAGCAAAATGGAGTTGTTGAGTGCATGAGCAAGACTCTTCTAGAGAGAGCAAGGAGTATGTTAAGTAATGCCAAACTATAGCAGGAACTATGGGCAAAATCTATATCTACAACTTGTTATCTGGTGAATCGATCACCATCAACAACAATAGAATGAAAAATTACCAAGGATGTATGGACAAGTCACCCTTGTAATTATTCTAATATTAAAGTTTTTGGTTGTCATGAAAATGCTCTAATTCTGAAACATCGATGTTCTAAATTAGATCCAAAATAAAAAAAGGCTTATCTTTGTTGGATATGGTGATGGTATTAAGGGGTACAGGTTGTGGGATCCTACTTCCCACAAGATCACCATTAACAGAGATGAAATATTTGATGAATCATCTCTCATCAAATCAAATATATATGTTCAAACGAAACATGAAGAAACACCAAAGTATCAACAAATTCAGTTTGAAACCAGTGAAGGTGAACAAAAACAAGTTTAAGAAGATGTTCATGAAGTGTCTCCTACATCAGAGGAAGACATGGTTGATGATGACAGTCAATAGATTGTGGATGAGACACAAAGTTCCCTAAGGAGGTCTACATGGGCCATAAATCCTCCAAGAAGGTATGATGATTTTGTTTCATCAGTTTCTTTATGTACTAATGATGATGAACCTTCATGCTATCACGAAACTGTGAAGGGTTTCAACAATGATAAATAGAAAGAAGTGATGAAGGATGAAATAAAAGGATTAGAGAGGAATGCTACATGGGACCTGGTAGAACTTCCAAGAAACAGGAAAAATGTAGGTTGCAAGTGGGTTGACAAGCTGAAGAAGGGTGTTGTTGATAAGGTGGAAAGGTACAAGGCAAGGATGGTTGCGAAAGGATATTCTCAGAAAAAAGGTATTAATTTTCATGAGATTTTTTCACCAATTGTAAAGACTATTTCAATTTGAATTGTGTTAGCATTAGTTGCATTGCTTGATTTGGAGTTGGAGCAACTAGATGTTAACACTACTTTCTTACATGGAGATTTGGATGAATAAATTTACATGGAACAACTGGAAGGGTTCGTTCAGAATCGCATAAAGAAATTTGTTTGCAGTCCCAAGAAATCATTGTATGGTCTGAGGCAGTCGCCCAGACAATGGTATAAGAAATTTGACTCTTTCATGTTGAGCCAGAATTATATGAGTGAGTATGATCATTGTGTCTACTTTAATAAATTGAATAATTGCATATTCATTATATTAGTATTGTATGTTGACGATATGATTTTAGCAAGAAAAATCATAACTGAGACCAACAGGTTAAAGGATCAGATGGCTAGGATATTCGATATGAATGATCTAGGAGCAACAAGGCAAATTTTGGGCATGGAGATATTCAAAGACATGAGGAATGGTAAGATTTGGTTGTCACAATAGAAGTATGTTGAGAATATACTTTCGAGGTTTGGTATGAACGATGTGAAACCAGTTTCAGTCCCTTTGGCTTCCCATTTTAATTTTTCTTCAAGTTTATGTCCTAGTACAAAAGAAGAAAAGGAATATATGTCTCGAATACCATATGCTAATGCAGTAGGAAGTCTAATGTATGCGATGGTTAGTACAAGGCTCGACATTTCACATCCAGTTGGGGTTGTCAATAGGTTTATGGAAAATCCAAGTAACGAGCATTGGGCAACAGTGAAATGGGTTCCTCAGTATCTAAGGGGCACGAGTGATTATTGTATCACCTATAATAGTTGTTGTGAATCAGTCTATGGATACGTTGATTCTGATTTTCCAGGTGATTTGGACAAGATAAGGTTGACTTTAGGGTATGTATTTACTCTTGTAGGTGGATCTATTAGTTGGATGTCAAAGTTACAAAACATTGTTGCTTTATCCACTACAGAAGGAAAATATGTAGCTTCTTCACATGCTTGCAAAGAGGCAGTTTGGTTGAAAGGTTTGTTTGGTGAGTTTGGAAGGATGTAGGAAAAAGTAAATCTACTTTGTGATAGTCAAAATGCTATTCACCTGGCTAAGAATCCATCCTACCACAGTAAAACAAAACATATACCTATCAAGTACCATTTTGTAAGACAGGTCATCGATGAACGTGGAGTCTCTCTTGAGAAAGTGCATACATCAGAGAACTGCGCATACATGTTCAAAAAACAAGTAATGTTAGAGAATCTATGATGGTGCTTGGCTTCTCTTGGCTTGCAGAAAAGGTGCTGAACAAAAGCAGGAGCAAGGTATCAGGTTAATTGTTGTCAAGGTGGATATTGTTGAATATGCTAATGAATTTCCCATATTTAGTGGATATGAGAAGATTTAGTGGAGCATTTTTTGTGGTAGTTTGTTCAACCAAATCTGCCAATTTGGTATGAATGCACAAGTTTAGAATTAGTTATGTAACTAATCTAATTTTGTTCATTATTGATGTAAGCCCATAGAGGCATAAAGGTGAATAGAGGAAATGGTGTAATCAGAGGTGTGTGAGATGAGTGTGATCCTTCTCTAATCTCCTTGATCTGAATAATAAGACAAACGATACCTATGCTTGGTGGACATAGCCCAACGTTTGGGTGAACCACATAAATTGTTGTGTTTCTTGTCTGCATTATTATTGATTGTCTTATGTGATATTTGTGTTTTGGTATTTTCAAATATAACAAGTGGTGTCAGAGAGGGGTTTGAGGAGAAGGCAATAGAGGGCGCTTCAATGTCCAAATTTTTGTAGGTCTCTCCTCTGGAAGGTCATGGTGACCACTAATAAACACTTCACGCACATAAAAAAATTCTACATTTTCGAAGACTGGAAGGATTGGGAGCTGCGACGGCTCCACGGGAAATTCCACAGCCTGGATGCGTCGGGAGGTGCGGAAACTTTTTAAACTTTCTGCAGGATAGCCACAACGAAGTGAGATGGCCCTTTTCAAGAATGTACACTAACTATACGTAAGGTGGGACATCTTTTTTCAAAAAAAATTGAGGACAACGTATATTTTTTCAAAAATTTAAAGCATGGTCCATTGAAAAAGTTTTGAAAGGAAAGGTTGAATTTATTATTTAAACTTGAAGGCTCATGATGTGAATGTTTAAAACATTCAAAAAGGGGTGGAGGAGTTAAAGTAAATTGAATATTTTATTAAAATATTTTATATTAAAAAGTGAATTCTATTTCCTTTTAATAAAAGGTGGAGAAAAAGGAAAGGTTAGTAAAAAGGATTTGTTTCTCATTAAATCCTTTATTAAACCTTGTAAAGTTTAAATTATTATTCCTCCACATATTTTTTCAAAGGGCCTTGGATATTACAAGTAGTGGTGTTTGTTCTTTATGTTTCCTCTAATGGTAAAGATGAAGAGTAGTAAGTTCGAAATTGATAAATTCAATGGCGAGAACAATTTCGAGATCTGGAAGGTTAAAAAGCATGATCTGCTCGTCCAACAAGGTGTCGTGAAGGAGATTTTGGGAAAAAAAAAAAAATCATCCATAAGAGACGATGACTGGGATGAGATGGATGCGAGAGCATTGAGTGCCATATGCATGTGTTTGGCCGACGATGTTTTGTTCAATATTGTCTCAGAGAAGACATCATCTGGTTTATGGATGATGCTGGAAAGCCTATACATGACGAAATCCTTGATAAACAAGATCTTCCTGAAAAGGCAATTGTACAGTTTGCGCATGAAGGAAGGTATGAAAATAGTTGATCATCTAAATACTTTTAATTCTCTCTTATTTATGTTGACTAGCATGGGAGTGAAATTTGAATTTGAAGATAAGGCGATTACATTATTATGTTCTTTTCGCGTGTCATAGGATCACTTTGTTACCTCTATTAGTTTCAGTTCAACAGAAAGTATTAAGTTTGATGATACTGTTGGAGCTTTATTGTATGAGGAAACATGGAAGAAATCCAATATAGAAACCTCTACATCTGAGATGATGGTGATTAGAGGCAGACCTAAAGAAAGAGGAAATAGTAAGAGGGATTTCTCTCGGTCAAAGTCGAAGGGCATAAAAAGCAAGATTAAGTGCTGGTTTTGTGGAAAATCTTGACACCTGAAGAAGGACTGTTGGAAGTGACAGCAAGCCTCCAAAGAAGACCCTCCAAAAGAGACGAAGGAAGCAAAGACAATTGAAACAAGTATGGTTGATGAAGTTTTATCAATTAGTATTGTTTCACATCATGATCAACAGTGGTTATTAGATTATGTTGCTTCAAACTACATGTGTCTTCATAGACACTGGTTTATTACTTAATAGTGTATAGATGATGGATTAGTTTACATTGGAAATGAAATTTCATCTAAAGTTGTGGGAATTGGTAGCATTCGAATTGAGATGTTTGATGGAACTATTAAAATACTAATTGATGTAGGACATGTAATTGAGCTTAGGAAGAACCTAATCTCTTTGGGAGTCTTAGACACGGGAGGTTACAAGACTATTGTTCAATGTGGAGTTATGAAGGTCTACAATGGAATTCTATTGGTTATGAAAGGAAGGAAGGTTGGTAACCTGTATCTGTGAGAAGGGAGGAATGAATCAGATCATGCGATAATGGTATTTGAGAACGCTAGTGATTCTGTTTGACTGTGGCATCAATGGTTGGGTAATATGGGCGAACAAGGATTAAAGGTATTAACTGATCGCAATTTACTTCCTAGTCTAAAGTCTTTAAAGTTACATTTTTGCAAGCACTGTATTTATGGAAAACAAAATAGGCAGATATTTAAAACTGGAAGCCACACCAGTGAAGGAATCCTTGATTATATCCATTCTGATGTTTCGGGACCATCCCCTACTATTTCATATGGAGGGTAATCATATTTTGTAACTTTTATAGATGATTTCTCTAGGAAGGTGTGGATCTATATCTTAAAGAGTAAGGATGATGTATTTATAGTTTTCAAGTAGTTTAGAGCTTTAGTGGAAAAGAGCATGGGTAGATCCATTAAATTTTTAAGAACTGATAATGGTGGTGAATTTACATTAATGGATTTTGAGAATTATTGCAAGGAATTTGGAATCGATAGGCATAAAACCACTGCCTATACTCCTCAGTAAAACGGAGTTGTTGAACGCATGAACAAGACTCTTCTAGAGAGAGCAAGGAATATGTTGAGTAATACCAAACTGCAACAAGAACTATGGGAAGACGATGTATCTATAGCTTGTTATCTTGTAAATCGATCACCATCAACAACAATAGAATGTAAAATTCATGAGGAGGTATGGACAAGTCACCCTTGTAATTATTCTAATCTTAAAGTTTTTGGTTGTGATGCCTATGCTCTAATTCTGAAACATCGACGTTCTAAATTAGATCCAAAATAAAAAAGGCTTCTCTTTGTTTGATATGGTGATGGTATTAAGGGGTAAAGGTTGTGGGATCCTACTTCCCAAAAGATCACCATTAACATAGATGTAATATTTGATGAATCATCTCTCATCAAATCAAATATAGATGTTCAAATGAAACAAGAAGAAACACCAAAGTATCAACAAATTCAGTTTGAAACCAATGAAGGTGAACATGAAAACTTTTCAGAAGATGTTCATGAAGAGCCTCCTATAGTAGAGGAAGACATCATTTATGATGACATTCAATAGATTGTGGATGATCCACAAACTTCCCTAAGGAGGTCTACATAGGTCGTAAATCCTCCAAGAAGGTATGATGATTTTGTTTCATCAGTTTCTTTAAGTACTAATGATGATGAACCTTCATGCTATGAAGAAGTTGTGAAGGGTTCGAATAGTAATAAATGGAAAGAAGTGATGAAGGATGAAATGAAACCATTACAAAGGAATGCTACATGGGACTTGGTAGAACATCCAAGAAACAAGAGAATTGTAGGTTGAAAGTGGGTATACAAGCTTAAGAAGGGTGTTGCTGATAAGGTGGAAGGTTACAAGGCAAGGCTTGTTGCGAAATGATATTCACATAAAAAAGGTATTGATTTTCATGATATTTTTTTACCAGTTGTAAAGATTGTTTCAATTCGAATTGTGTTAGCATTAGTTGCATTGCTTGATTTGGAGTTGGAGCAACTAGATGTTAAGACTGCTTTCTTACATGGAGATTTGGATGAAGAAATTTATATGGAACAACTGAAAGGGTTCGTTCAGAATCACAGAAAGAAATTTGTTTGCAAGCTCAAGAAATCATTGTATGGTCTAAGGCAGTCGCCCAGACAATGGTACAAGAAATTTGACTCTTTCATGGTGAGCCAAAATTATACAAGGAGTGAGTATGATCATTGTGTATACTTTAAGAAATTGAATAATAGAATATTCATTATCTTAGTATTGTATGTTGATGATATGCTTTTAGAAAGAAAAATCATAACTAAGATTAATAGGTTAAAGGCTCATATGGATAGGATGTTCGATATGAAAGATCTAGGAGAAACAAGGTAGATTTTGGGCATGGAGATATTCAGAGATAGGAGGAATGGTAAGCTTTGGTTGTCACAACAAAAGTATGTTGAGAACATACTTTTGAGGTTTGGTATGAACGATGTGAAACTCCGTTTGGATTCCCATTTTAATCTTTCTTCCTGTTTATGTCCTAGTACAAAAGAAGAAAAGGAATATATGTCTTGAATACCATATTCTAATGCAGTAGGAAGTCTAACGTATGCGATGGTTAGAACAAGGCCATACATTTCACATGCATTTGGGGTTGTCAGCAGGTTTATGGAAAATCCAGGTAATGAGAATTGGGCAACAGTGAAATGGGTGCTTCAGTATCTAAGTGGAACAAGTTATTATTGTATCACCTATAACAGTTGTTGTGAATCAGTCTGTGGATATGTCGATACTTATTTTGCAGGTGATTTGGACAAGATAAGGTCGACTTTAGGGTATGTCTTTAGTCCTGTAGGTCAAGGTATAGTTGGATGTCAAAGTTACAAAACATTGTTGCTTTATCCACTACATATGCAGAATATGTAGCTGATTCACATGCTTGGAAAGAGGTAGTTTGGTTAAAAGGTTTGTTTGGTGAGTTTGGAAGGATGCAGGACAAAGTAAAGCTACTTTGTGATAGTCAAAGTTCTATTCACGTGGCTAACAATCCAACCTACCACAGTAAAACAAAACATATACCTATCAAGTACCATTTTGTAAGATAGGTCATCGACGAACGTGGAGTCTCTCTTGAGAAAGTGCATACATCAGAGAACTGCGCATACATGTTCACAAAACTAGTACTACTAGAGAAGCTACGATGGTTCTTGGGTTCTCTTGTCTTGCAGAAAACGTGATGAACAAAAGGAGGAGAAAGGTATCAGGTTAATTGTTGTCAAGGTGGAGATTGTTGAATATGTCAACGAATTTCCCAGGTTTAGTAGATATGAGAAGATTTATTCCAGCCTTTTTTGTGGTAGTTTGTTCAACCAAATATGCCAATTCGGTATGAATGCACAAGTTTGGAATTAGTTATGTAACTAATCTAATTATGCTCATTATTGATGTAAGCCCGTAGAGGCATAAAGGGGAATAGAGGAAATGGTGTAATAAGAGGTGTGTGAGATGAGTGTGAGCCTATTGTAATCTCCTTGATCTGACCAATAAGACAACTGGTACCTATGCTTGGTGGATGTAGCCAACATTTCGGTGAACCACGTAAATTGATGTGTTTCTTGTCTGCATTATTATTGATTGTCTTATGTGATATTTGTGTCTCAACATTTGCCAATATAACAAGTGGCATCAGAGCGGAGTTTGAGGTGAAGGGAGTAGAGGGCACATCTATCTCCAAATTTTCGTAGGTCTCTCCTCTGGAAGGTCGCGGCGACCACTAATAAACACTTCACACACAAAAATGTTTTCTACATTGCCGCAGACTGGAAGCATCGGGAGGTGCAGCGGCTCCACGGAAACTTCTGCAGCCTAGATGCATCGAGAGGTGCGAAAACTTTCAAAATTTCCGCAGGCCAGCCACAAGGGTAGTGCGGCTGTGCTTTTGAAGCATGAAAGATAACTATGCGTAAGTTGTGACGACCTTTTTCAAAAAAAGTTGAGGATAGCGTATATTTTTTAGGACAACATATATTTTTTCAAAAATTTAAAGCATGGTCCATTGAAAAAGTTTTGAAAGGAAAGGCTGAATTTATTATTTAAACTTGAAGGCTCATGATGTGAATGTTTAAAACATTCAAAAAGGCGTGGAGGATTTAAAGTAAAGCGAATATTTTATTAAAATATTTTTTATTAAAAAGTGAATTCTATTTCCTTTTAATAAAAGGTGGAGAAAAAGGAAAGGTTAGTAAAAAGGATTTGTTTCTCATTAAATCTTTTATTAAACCTTGTAAAGTTTAAATTATTATTCCTCCACATATTTTTTCAAGGGGCCTTGGATATTACAAGCAATTTTGTTTGTTCTTTATGTTTCCTCTAATGGTAAAGATGTAGAGTGCTAAGTTCGAAATTGAGAAATTAAATGGCGAGAAAAATTTTGAGATCTGGAAGGTTAAGACACACGATCTGCTCATGCAACAAGGCATGGTGAAGGTGCTTTTGGGCAAATCAAAATAGTTTGCATCCATAAGAGACGATGACTGGGATGAGATGGATGTGAGAGCACTGAGTGCCATACACCTGTGTTTGGCTGACAATGTTCTGTTCAACATTGTTTCGGAGGAGACAACAGTTGGTTTATGGAAAAATATGGAAATCCTATACATGACGAAATCCTTGACAGACAGGATCTTTCGGAAAAGGAAACTATACAATTTGTACATGAAGGAAGGTACAAAAATAGTTGATCATCTAAATACTTTTAATACTCTCTTAGTTCAGTTGACTAGAATGGTAGTGAAATTCGAATCTAAAGATAAGGCAATTACATTATTATGTTTTTTGCCCGCGTCATGGGATCACTTCGTTACCTCTATTAGTTTCAGTTCAACAAAAAGTATTGATTTTGATGACACTATTGGAGATTTACTGTGTGAGGAAACAAGGAAGAAATCCAATCTAGAAACCTCTACTTCTGAGGCGATGGTGATCAGAGGCAGACCTAAAGAAAGAGGACATGGTCAGAGGTATTTCTCTTGGTCAAATTTGAAGGGCATAAAAAGAAAGCTTAAGTGTTGGTTTTGTGGAAAATATGGATAACTGAAGAAGGATTGTTGGAGGCGACAACAAACCTCCAAAGAAGACCCTCCAAAAGAGACAAAGGAATCAAACACAACTTAAACAGGTTCAAAAACATGATCAGGTATGGTTGATGAAGTTTTATCAATTAGTATTGGTTCACGTCATGGTCAATAATGGTTATTAGATTCTGGTTCTTAAAACTACATGTGTCTTGATAGACACTGGTTTATTACTTACCAGTCTATAGCTGATGGAGTAGTTTACATGGGAAATGATATTTCATCTAAATTTATGGGAATTGGTAGCATTCGAATTAACATGTTTGATGTAACTGTTAAAATACTAACTGATGTAAGACATGTACCAGATCTTAGGAAGAGCCTAATATCTTTGGGAGTCGTAGACATAGGAGGTTACAAGACTATTGTTCAAGGTGGAGTTATGAATATCTACAAAGGAATTCTACTGGTTATGAAAGGAAAGAAGGTTGGTAACCTATTTTTGTGAGAAGGGAGGATTGAATCAGATCATGCCATAGTGGTATCTAAGAACAATAGTGATTCTATTCGATTGTGGCATCAACGGTTGGGTCATATGAGTGAACAAGGATTAAAGGTATTAACTGATTGCAGGTTACTTCCTAGTCTAAAGTCTTTAAAGTTAGATTTCTGCAAGCACTGTATTTATGGAAAACATAATAGGCAGAGATTTAAAACCGAAAGACACACCAGTGAAGGAATCCTTGATTATATCCATTCTGATTTTTGGGGACCATCCCCTACTATTTCATATGGAGGATCATCATATTTTGTAACTTTTATAGATGATTTCTCTAGGAAGGTGTGGATCTATATGTTAAAGAGTAAGGGTGATGTATTAACATATTTCAAGCAGTTTAGAGATTTAGTGGAAAAGAGCACTGGTAGATCCATTAAATGTTTAAGAACTGATAATGGTGGTGAATTTACGTCAATGGAGTTTGATAATTATTGCAAGGAATTTGGGATCGATAGGCATAAAAACAATGCCTATACTCCTCAGCAAAACAGAGTTATTGAACGCATGAACATGACTCTTCTAGAGAGTAAGGAGTATGTTGAGTAACGCCAAACTGCAGCAGTAACTGTGGGAAGAAGTTGTATGTACAACTTTTTATCTGGTGAATCGATCAACATCCACAACAGTAGAATGAAAAATTACCAAGGAAGTATGGAAAAGTCACCCTTGTAATTAGTTTAATCTTAAAGTTTTTGGTTGTGGTGCCTATGCTTTAATTCTGAAACATCAGCGTTCTAAATTACATCCAAAATAAAAAAGGCTTATCTTTGTTGGATATGGTGATGGTATTAAGGGGTAAAGGTTGTGGGATCCTACTGCCCACAAGATCACCATTAACAGTGATGTAATATTTGATGAATCGTCTCTCATCAAATCAAATATAGATGTTCAAATGAAACGGGAAGAAACACCAAAGTATCAACAACTTCAGTTTGAATCCAATGAAGGTGAACATGAACAAGTTTCAGAAGATTTTCATGAAAGGATCCTACAGCAAAGGAAGACATGGTTGATGATGATAATCAACAGATTGTGGATGAGCCACAAACATCCCTAAGGAGGTATACATGGGTCAAAAATCCTCCAAGAAGGTATGATGATTTTGTTTCTTCAGTTTCTTTAAGTACTAATGATGATGAACCTTGGTGCTATCATGAGGCTTTGAAGGGTTCAAAAAATGATAAATGGAAAGAAGAGATGAAGGATGAAATGAAAGAATTAGAGAGGAATGCTACATGGGACCTAGTAGAACTTCCAAGAAACAGGAAAACTGTAGGTTGCAGGTGGGTCTACAAGCTAAATAATGGTGTTGTTGATAAGGTGGAAAGGTACAAGGCAAGGTTGGTTGTGAAAGGATATTCTCAGAAAAAAGATATTGATTTTCATGATATTTTTTTACCAGTTGTAAAGAATGTTTCAATTCGAATTGTGTTAGCATTAGTTGCATTTCTTGATTTGGAGTTGGAGAAACTAGATGTTAAGAATGCTTTATTACATGGATATTTGGATGAATAAATTTAAATGGAACAACCGGAAGGACTCGTTCTGAATCGCAGCAAGAAATTTGTTTACAGGCTTAAGAAATCATTCTATGGTTTGATTCAGTCACCCAAACAACAGTACAAGAAATTTGACTCTTTCATGGTGAGCTAGAATTATACAAGGAGTGAGTATGATCATTTTGTCTACTTTAAGAAATTGAATAATGGAATATTCATTATCTTAGTATTGTGTGTTGCTGATATGCTTTTAGCAAGAAAAATCATAACTGAGATCAACAGGTTAAAGGCTCAGATGGGTAGGATTTTTGATACGAAAGATCTAGGAGCAACAAGGAATATTTTGGGCATGGAGATATTCAGAGACGGGAGGAATGGTAAGATTTGGTTGTCACAATAGAAGTATGTTGAGAAGATAATTTAGAGGTTTGGTATGAATGATGTGAAACCAGTTTTAGTCCCTTTGGCTTCCCATTTTAAGTTTTCTTCATGTTTATGTCCTAGTACAAAAGAAGAAAAGGAATATATGTCTCGAATACCATATGCTAATGGAGTAGGAAGTTTAATGTATGTGATGGTTAGAACAAATCCCAGACATTTCATATGCAGTTGGGGTTGTCAGCAAGTTTATGGAAAATCCAGGTAACAAGCATTGGGTAGCAAGGAAATGGGTGCTTCAATGTCTAAGGGGCACAAGTGATTATTGTATCACCTATAATAGTTGTTGTGAATCAGTCTATGGATATGTTGATTCTGATTTTTCAGGTGATTTGGACAAGAGAAGGTCGAATTCAGGGTATGTCTTTACTCTTGTAGGTGGAGCTATCAGTTGGATGTCAAAGTTACAAAAAAATGTTGTGTTATCCACTATAGAAGCATAACATGTAGTTGCTTCACATGTTTGAAAAGAAGCAGTTTAGTTGAAAGGTTTGTTTGGTGAGTTTGGAAGGATACAAGACAAAGTAAATCTAATTTGTGATAGTCAAAGTTCTATTCACTTGGCTAAGAATCTAGCTTACCACTGTAAAACAAAACATATACCTATCAAGTACCATTTTGTAAGACAGGTCATCGATGAATGTGGAGTCTCTCTTGAGAAAGTGCATACATCAGAGAACTGCGCAGACATGTTCACAAAACCATTACTGTTAGAGAAGCTACGATGGTTCTTGGTTTCTCTTGGATTTCATAAAAGGTGATGAACAAAAGTAGGAGTAAGGTATCAGGTTAATTTTTGTCAAGGTGGAGATTGTTGAATATGCCAATGAATTTCCCATATTTAGTAGATATGAGAATATCTAGTAGAGCCTTTTATGTGGTAGTTTGTTCAACCAAATATTCCATTTTTGTATGAACGCACAAGCTTAGAATTTTTTATGCAACTAATCTAATTCTGTTCATTATTGATTTTAGACCATAGAGGCATAAAGGGGAATAGAGTAAATGGTGTAATCAGAGGTGTGTAAGATAAGTTTGAGCCTATTGTAATCTCCTTGATATGAATAATAAGACAATCTATACCTATGCTTGGTGGACGTAGCCCAACGTCTGGGTGAACGACGTAAATTGTTGTGTTTCTCGTCTGCGTTATTATTGATTGTCTTATGTGATATTTGTGTTTCCGCATTTGAAAATATAACAAGTGGTATTAGAGCGGGTTTTGAGGAGAAGGCAGTAGAGGGCACTTCAATCTCCAAATTTCTGCAGGTCTCTCCTATGGAAGGTCATGACGGCCACTAATAAACACTTCACACACATAAACATTTTCTACATTTCCGCAGACTGGAAGTGTCGGGAGGTGCGATGACTCCACGGGAACTTCTGCAGTCTGGATGCGTCAGGACATATGGAAACTTTCAAACTTTCTGTAGGCCAGCCACAATGGAGGTGCGATGGCCCTTTTGGAGAACGCAGGCTAACTATGCATAAGGTGCGACAAATGTTTTCAAAAAAAATTGAGGACAACGTATATTTTTTAGGACAGCGTATATTTTTTCAAAAATTTAAAGCATGGTCCATTGAAAAAGTTTTGAAAGGAAAGGTTGACTTTATTATTTAAACTTGAAGTCTTGTGATGTGAATATTTAAAACATTCAAAAAGGGGTGGAGGAGTTAAAGTCAAGTGAATATTTTATTAAAATAATTTTAATTAAAAAGTGAATTCTATTTCCTTTTAATAAATCTTTTATTAAACCTTGTAAAGTTTAAATTATTATTCCTCCACATATTTTTTCAAAGGGCATTGGATATTACAAGAAGCGGTGTTTGTTCTTTATGTTTCCTCTAATGGTAAGGACGCGGAGTGCTAAGTTCAAAATTGAGAAATTCAATGGCGAGAACAATTTCGAGATCTGGAAGGTTAAGATGCACGATCTGCTCATGTAGCAAGGCATGGTGAAGGCACTTTTGGGAAAAATAAAACAATCTGCATCAATAATAGATGATGATTGGGATGAGATGGGGCGAGAGCACTGAGTGCCATTCGCCTGTGTCTGGCCGACGATGTTCTGTTCAATATTGTCTCAGAGAAGATAATAGTCGGTTTATGGACGAAGCTGGAAAGCCTGTACATGACGAAATCCTTGACAAACATGATCTTCCTAAAAGGGAAATTGTATAGTTTGCGCATGGAGGAAGGTGCACAAATATTTGATCATCTAAATACTTGTAATACTCTCTTATTTTAATTGACTAGCATGGTAGTGAAATTCAAATCTGAAGATAAGGCGATTACATTATTATGTTCTTTTCCCGCATCATGGGATCACTTTGTTACCTCTATTAGTTTCAATTCAACATAAAATATTGAGTTTGATGATACTATTGGAGCTTTACTGTCTAAAAAAACAAGGAAGAAATCCAATTTAGAAACCTCTACATCTGAGGTGATGGTGATCAGAGGTAGAACTAAAGAAATAGGTCACGGTCAGAGGGATTTCTCTCGGTCAAAGTCAAAGGCAATAAAAAGCAAGCTTAAGTGTTGTTTTTGTGGAAAATATGGACACCTGAAGAAGGACTGTTGGAAGTGACAACAAGCCTCCAAATAATACCCTCTAAAAGAGATGAAGGAAGCAAATGCAACTGAAATAGGTTCAACAACAGGGCCAGGTATGGTTGATGAAGTTTTATCAATTAGTATTGGTTCACGTCATGATCAACAATGGTTATTAGATTCTGGTGCTTCAAACCACATGTGTCTTCATGGACACTGGTTTATTACAAATCAGTCTATAGATGATGGAATGATTTACATGGGAAATGATATTTCATCTAAAGTTGTGGGAATTGGTATCATTTGAATTCAGATGTTTGATGGAACTGTTAAAATACTAACTGATGTAAGACATGTACCTGAGCTTAGGAATAACCTAATATATTTGGGAGTCTTAGACACATGAGGTTACAAGACTATTTTTCAAGGTGGATTTATGAAGGTCTACAAAGGAATTCTACTAGTTATGAAAGGAAATAAGGTTGGTAACCTGTTTCTGTGAGAAGGGAGGACTCAATCAGATCATGCAACAATGGTATATGTGAACGACAATGATTATGTTCGACTGTGGCATCAACAGTTTGGTCATATGAGCGAACAAGGATTAAAGGCATTAACTGATCAAAAGTAACTTCCTAGTCTAAAGTCTTTAAAGGTAGATTTTTGTAAGCACTGTATTTATGGAAAACAAAATAGGTAGAAATTTAAAACCGAAAGACATACCAGTGAAGGAATCCTTGATTATATCCATTTTGATGTTTGGGGAGCATCCCCTACTATTTCATATGGAGAATCATCATATTTTGTAACTTTATAGATTATTTCTCTAGGAAGGTGTGGATCTATATGTTAAAGATTAACGCTGATGTATTTACAATTTTCAAGCAATTTAGAGCTTTAGTGGAAAAGAGCACTGGTATATCCATTAACTTTTAAAGAACTAATAATGGTGGTGAATTTATGTCAATGGAGTTTGAGAATTATTGCAAGGAGTTTGGGATTGAAAGGCATAAAACCACTGCCTATACTCCTCATCAAAACGGACTTTTGTAACACATCAACAAGACTCTTCTAGAGAGTGCAAGGAGTATGCTAAGTAATTCCAAACTGAAGAAGGAACTATAGGCAGAAGTTGTGTCTACATCTTGTTATCTAGTGAATTGATCACCATCAACAACAATAGAATGGAAAATTCCTCAGGATGTATGGACAAGTCACCCTTGTAATTATTCTAATCTTAATTTTTTTGGTTGTGATGACTATGCTCTAATTCTAAAACATCAACATTATAAATTAGATCCAAAATAAAAAATCCTTATCTTTGTTGGATATGGTAATGGTATTAAGGGGTATAGGTTGTGGGATCCTACTACCCACAATATCACCATTAACAAATATGTAATATTTGATGAATCATCTCTCATCAAATCAAATATAGATGTTCAAATGAAACAAGAAGAAACACCAAAGTATCAACAAATTCAGTTTGAAACCAATGAAGGTGAACATGAACAAGTTTTAGAAGATGTTCATGAAGAGCCTCCTGTAGCAGAGGAAGACATGGTTGATGATGACAGTCAATAGATTGTGGATGAGCCACAAGCTTCCCTAAGTAGGTCTACATGGGTAATAAATCCTCCAAGAAGGTATGGTGATTTTGTTTCATTAGTTTCTTTAAGTACTAATGATAATGAACCTTAGTTCTATTAGGAAACTGTGAAGGGTTCGAAAAATGATAAATGGAAAGAAGGGATGAAGGATGAAATGAAAGCATTAGAGAGGAATGCTACATGGGACCTGGTTGAACTTCCAAGAAATAGGAAAAATGTAGATTGCAAGTGGGTCTACAAGCTAAAGAATGGTGTCACTGATAAGGTGGAGAGGTACAAGGCAAGGTTGGTTTCGAAAGGATATTGTCAGAAAAAAGGTATTGATTTTCATGAGATTTTTTCACTAGTTGTATAGACTATTTCAATTCGAATTGTGTTAGCATTAGTTGCATTGCTTGAGTTGGAGTTGGAGCAACTAGATGTTAAGACTTCTTTCTTACATTGAGATTTGGATGAAGAAATTTACATGGAACAACCGGAAGGGTTCATTCATAATCGTAGCAAGAAATTTGTTTGCAGGCTCAAGAAATAATTGTATGGTCTAAGGCAGTCGCCCAGAAAATGGTACAAGAAATTTGACCTTTCCATGGTGAGCCAGAATTATACAAGGAGTGAGTATGATCATTGTGTCTACTTTAATAAATTGAATAATGGCATATTCACTATCTTAGTATTGTATTTTGATGATATGATTTTAGTAAGAAAAAATATAACTAAGATCAACAGGTTAAAGGCTCAGACGGCTAGGATGTTCGATATGAAAGATCTAGGAGAAACAAGGCAGATTTTGGGCATGGAGATATTCAGAGACAAGAGGAATGGTAAGCTTTGGTTGTTACAATAGAAGTATGTTGAGAAGATACTTTTGAGGTTTGGTATGAACGATGTGAAACCAGTTTCAGTCCCTTTGGATTCCCATTTTAAGCTTTCTTCAAGTTTATGTCCTAATATGAAATAAGAAAATGAATATATGTCTCGAATACCATATGCTGATGCAGTAGGAAGTCTAATGTATGCGATGGTTAGTACAAGGCCATACATTTCACATGCAGTTGGGGTTGTCAACAGGTTTATGGAAAATCCAGGGAACGAGCATTGGGCAGCAGTGAAATGGGTGCCTCAGTATCTAAGGGGCACAAGTGATTATTGTGCCACCTATAACAATGGTTGTGAATCAATCTGTGGATATGTTGATTTTTATTTTGAACGTGATTTGAACAAGAGAAGGTCGAATTCAGGGTATGTATTCACTCGTGTAGGTTGAGCTATTAGTTGGATGTCAAAGTTACAAAACATTTTTTCTTTATCCACTACAGAAGCAAAATATGTAGTTGCTTCACATGCTTTCAAAGATAAAGTTTGGTTGAAAGGTTTGTTTGGTGAGTTTGGAAAGATGAAAGACAAAGTAAAACTACATTGTGATACTCAAAGTGTTACTCACTTGGCTAAGAATCCAGCCACCACAGTAAAATAAAACATATACCTATCAAGTACCATTTTGTAAGATAGGTCATCGATGAACGTAGAGTCTCTATTGAGAAAGTGCATACATCAGAGAACTGCATAGACATGTTCGCAAAACCAGTACTGTTATAGAAGCTACGATGGTGCTTGTCTTATCTTGGCTTGCAAAAAAGGTGATGAACAAAATAAGGAGCAAGATATCAGGTTAATTGTTTTCAAGGTGGAGATTATAGAATATGCCAACGAATTTCGTAGATTTAGTAGATATGAGAAGATTTAGTGGATCCTTTTTTGTGGTAGTTTGTTTAATTGAATCTGCCAATTTGGTATGAACGTACAAGTTTATAATTAGTTATGTAACTAATCTAATTTTGTACATTATTGATGTAATCTCGCAGAGACATAAAGGGGAATAGAGGAAATGGTGTAATCATAGGTGTGTGAGTTGAGTGTGAGCCGATTGTAATCTCCTTGATCTGAATAATAAGACAATCGATACCTATGCTTGGTGGACGTAGCCCAACGTTTGGGTGAGCCACATAAATTGTTGTGTTTCTTGTCTACATTATTATTGATTGTCTTATGTGATATTTGTGTTTCCTCATTTACAAATATAACAAGTGGTGTCAGAGCAGGGTTTGAGGAGAAGGTAGTAGAGGGTGCTTCAATCTCCAAATTTTCGTATGTCTCTCCTCTAGAAGGTTGTGATGACCACTAATAAACACTTCACGTACAATTTTTTTTTCTACATTTCCGCAGACTGGAAGCGTCGAGAAGTGCGGCAGCTCCACGGAAACTTCTGCAGCCTTGATGCGTCGGGAGGTGCGGAAACTTTCAAAATTTCTGCAGGCCAACCACAAGGTAGGTGCGGCGGCCATTTTAAAGAACGCACGCTAACTATGCATAAAGTGCGATGTCTTTTTTCAAAAAAAATTGAGAACAACTTATATTTTTTTAGGACAACGTATATTTTTTCAAAAATTTAAAGCATGCTCCATCGAAAAAGTTTTGAAAGGAAAGGTTGAGTTTATTATTTAAATTTGAAGGCACGTAATGTGAATGTTTAAAACATTCAAAAAGGGGTGGAGGAGTTAAAGTAAAGTGAATATTTTATTAAAAAGTGAATTCTATTTCCTTTTAATAAAAGGTGGAGAAAAAGGAAAGGTTAGTAAAAAGGATTTGTTTCTCATTAAATCTTTTGTTAAACCTTGTAAAGTTAAAATTATTATTCCTTCACACATTTTATTTTAAGGTTATTAGATATAACAAGCAATGGTGTTTTTTCTTTGTTTTTCCTCTAACGGTAAAGACACTCAGTGCTAAGTTCAAAATTGAGAAATTCAATGGCGAGAACAATTTCGAGATCTGGAAGGTTAAGATGCAAGATCTTCTCATGCAACAAGGCATGGTGAAGGCACTTTTGGTGAAAGTAAAACAATCTGCATCAAGAGCGAACGATGACTAGGATGAGATGGATGCGAGAGCACTAACTGCCATATGTCTGTGTTTGGCCAATGATGTTCTGTTCAATATTGTCTCGGAGAAGACAAAAGTCAATTTATGGAAGAAGATGGAAAGCCTGTACATGAAGAAATCATTGACAAACAGGATCTTCGTGAAAAGTCAATTGTACAGTTTGCACATGAAGGAAGGTACTAAAATAGTTGATCATCTAAATTCTTTTAATACTCTCTTAGTTCAGTTGACTAGCACGGGAGTGAAATTCGAATATGAAGATAAGGTGATTACATTATTATGTTCTTTTCCCACGTCATGGGATCACTTTGCTACCTTTATTAGTTTCAATTCAATAGAAAGTATTGAGCTTGATGATATTATTGGATCTTTATTGTCTAATGAAACAAGGAAGAAATCCGATCTAGAAACCTCTACATCCTGAGGCGATGGTGATCAGAGGCACACCCAAAGAAAGACAACATGGTCAGAGGGATTTCTCTTGGTCAAAATATAACAAGAGAAAAAGGCATCTTAAGTGATAATTTTGTGGCAAATATGGACACCTGAAGAAGGACTGTTGGAAGAGAAAACAAGCCTCCAAAGAAGACCCTCCAAAAGATATGAAGGAAGCAAATGCAACTGAAACAAGTTCAACAATAGGGTCAGGTATGGTTGATGAAGTTTTATCAATTAGTATTGGTTTACGTCATGATGAACAATGGTTATTAGATTCTAGTACTTCAAACCACATGTGTCTTCATAGATACTGGTTTATTACTTACCGATCTATACATGATGGAGCATTACATAGGAAATGATATTTCATCTAAAGTTGTGGGAATTGGTAGCATTCGAATTAAGATGTTTGATGGAACTATTAAAATACTAAATGATGTAGGACATGTACCTTACCTTAGGAAGAATCTAATCTCTTTGGGAGTCTTAGACATAGGAGGTTACAAGACTATTGTTCAAGGTGGAGTTATGAAGTTCTACAAAGGAATTCTAATGGTTATGAAAGGAAAGAAGATTGGTAACTTGTTTCTGTTAGAAGGGAGGACTGAATTAGAACATGTGAAATCGGTATCTGAGAACGACAATGATTCTATTTTACCACGGCATCAATGGTTGGGTCATATGAGAGAACAAGGATTAAAGGTATTAACTGATTGCAAGTTACTTCTTAGTCTAAAGTCTTTAAAGTTAGATTTCTGCAAGCACTTTATTTATGGAAAATATAATAGGCAGAGATTTAAATCTAGAAGACACACCAGTGAAGGAATCCTTGATTATATCCATTCTAATGTTTGGGTTCCATTCCCCACTATCTCATATGGAGGATCATCATATTTTGTAACTTTTATAGATGATTTCTCTAGGAAGGTGTGGATCTATATGTTAAAGAGTAAGGTTGATGTATTTATAGTTTTCAAGCAGTTTAAAGCTTTAGTGGAAAAGCACACTGGTAGATCCATGAAATGTTTAAGAATTGATAATGGTGGTGAATTTATGTCAATGGATTTTGAGAATAATTGCAAGGAATTTGGGATCGATAGGCATAAAACCACTTCCTATACTCCTCAGCAAAACGGAGTTGTTGAACACATGAACAAGACTCTTCTAGAGAGAGAAATGAGTATGCTGAGTAAGGCCAAACTGTAGCAGGAACTGTGGGTAGAAGCTGTATCTGCAACTTATTATCTGGTGAATAGATCACCATAAAAAACAATAGAATGAAAAATTCCTTAAGAGGAATGGACAAGTCACCCTTGTAATTATTCTAATCTTAAAGTTTTTGGTTGTGATGCCTATGCTCTAATTCCAAAACATCAGCGTTCTAAATTAGATCCAAAATAAAAAAGGCTTAGCTTTGTTGGATATGGTGATGGTATTAAGGGGTATAGGTTGTGGGATCCTACTACCCACAAGATCACCATTAACATAGATGTAATATTTGATGAATCATCTCTCATCAAATCAAATATAGATGCTCAAATGAAACAAGAAGAAACACCAAAGTATCAACAAATTCAGTTTGAAACAAATGAAGGTGAACATGAACAAGTTTTAGAAGATGTCCATGAAGAGCCTCTTGCAACAGAGGAAGACATGGTTGATGATGACAGTCAATAGATTGTGGATGGGCCACAAACTTCCCTAAGGAGGTCTACACTGGTCAAAAATCCTCCAAGAAGGTATGATGATTTTGTTTCATTAGTTTTTTTAAGTACTAATGATGATGAACCTTCGTGCTATCAGGAAGCTGTGAAGGGTATGAACAATGAAAAATGAAAAGAAGCAATGAAGTATGAAATGAAAGAATTAGGGAGGAATGCTACATGGGACCTGGTAGAAATTCAAAGAAATAGGAAAACTGTAGGTTGCAAGTGGGCCTACAAGCTGAAGAAGGGTGTTGATGATAAGGTGGAAAGGTACAAGGCAAGGCTCATTGCGAAAGGATATTCTCAAAAAAAAAATAATGATTTTCATGAGATTTTTTCACCAGTTGTAAAGACTGTTTCAATTTGAATTTTGTTAGCATTAGTTGCATTTCTTGATTTGGAGTTGGAGCAACTAGATGTGAAGACTGCTTTCTTACATGGAGATTTGGATGAAGAAATTTACATGGAATAACCAGAAGGGTTCGTTTAGAACCACATAAAGAAAATTGTTTGCAGGCTCAAGAAATCATTGTATTGTCTGAGGGAGTCGCCCAGACAATGGTACAAGAAATTTGACTCTTTCATGGTGAGCCGGAATTATACAAGGAGTGAGTATGATAATTGTGTCTACTTTAAAATATTGAATAAAGATATATTCATTATCTTAGTATTGTATGTTGATGATATGTTTTTAGCAAGCAAAAACATAACTGAGATCAAGAGGTTAAAGGCTTAGATAGCTACGATGTTCGATATGAAATATCTAGGAGAAACAAGGCATATTTTGGGCATGGAGATATTCAGAGATAGGAGGAATCGTAAGCTTTGGTTGTCGCAACAAAAGTATGTTGAGAATATACTTTTGAGGTTTGATATGAATGATGTGAAACTAGTTTCAGTCCCTTTGGCTTCTCATTTTAAGCTTTCTTCAAGTTTATGTCCTAGTACAAAATAAGAAAATGAATATATGTCTCGAATACCATATGCTGATGTAGTAGGAAGTCTCATGTATGCAATGGTTAGTACAAGGCCAGACATTTCATATGTAGTTGGGGTTGTCAGCAGACTCATGGAAAATCCATGTAAAGAGCATTGGGCAACAATGAAATGGGTGCTTCAGTATCTAAGGGGCACAAGTGATTATTGTATTACCTATAATAGTGGTTGTGAATCAATCTGTGGATATGTTGATTATGGTTTTGCAAGTTATTTGGACAATAGAACGTCGACTTCAGGGTATGTCTTTACTCTTGTACGTGGAGCTATTAGTTGGATGTCAAAGTTACAAAACATTGTTTCTTTATCCACTACAAAAGCAGTACACGTAGTTGCTTCACATGCTTGCAAAGAGACAGTTTGGTTGAAAGGTTTGTTTGGTGAGTTTGGAAAGATGCAGGACAAAGTAAAGCTACTTTGTGATAGTCAAAGTGTTATTCACTTGGCTAAGAATCCAACCTACCACAATAGAACAAAACATATACCTATCTAGTACCATTTTGTAAGAAAGGTCATCGATGAACGTGGAGTCTCTTTTGAGAAAATGCATGCATCAAAGAACTGTGCAGTGCTTGGCTTCTCTTGGCTTGCAGAAAAGGTGATGAACAAAAACAGGAGGAAGGTGGAGATTGTTGAATATGGCAACGAATTTCCCAGATTTAGTAGATATGAGAAGATTTAGTGGAGCCTTTTTTGTGGTAGTATGTTCAACCAAATCTGCCAATTTGGTATGAACGCACAAGTTTAGAATTATTTATGTAACTAATCTAATTCTGTTCATTATTGATGTAAGCCCATAGAGGCATAAAGGGGAGTAGAGGAAATGGTGTAATCATAGGTGTGTGAGATGAGTGTGGGCGTGCTGTAATCTCCTTCATCTGAATAATAAGACAGCCAATACCTATGCTTGGTGGACGTTGCTCAATGTTTGGGTGAACCACGTAAATTGTTGTGTTTCTTGTCTGCATTATTATTGATTGTCTTATGTGATATTTGTGTTTCCGCATTTGCAAATATAACAGCAACCACGTTGGAATTGTGGAACGATTACTGAGTTTGGTACTGGTCACCATCCAGTTTCTGCTGACCTCAGACTCATTTGACAAATGTCAAGTAGCAAACAGATCCAACCCCGACGAGACACTTGATCCTGTGTCCAGCTTATCTTGGGATGGGAAAAATGCCGCAGGAACAACAAAGTACCTCTTCGACCTTCTGTCTTCCACAAAGAACATTAAAATTTTCGCTGTCTTCCACCTTTTGTAGCACAGATTTCATATGCGGGTGATCACATTCATGTTCACCGTGCTGCTGATCACTGGTTACCTGTGTTGCTGTAATCTAAATTTTCGCAAGCACCGATGGCCTCGACCATGGATGTTATCAAAAACCTAAATTTCACTTTTCGCTCCTAAAGAAAAATGACGAAGGAAGGGCCAAACCACGTTTTGGCAGCAAACAAATTTCTTTTCTCAACCCGAAAATTTCTATTTACGAGTCTTTTCTAAGATCTGGTGGGAAAGAAAACATCCGAGTCCAAAGGAACCTCCGAAGAAGATTGAAAAAACTCTTAAGGGTAAGAGATGCCATCAGGCCGGTAGCATTTGACACGAATGAAGGGAGAAGAGGTGCGGGGGCGAAAGGTTTTTGGGGATGTCAGGTTTGATGAAGCACCATGCTATAGGGAGGAAATCACATATCCATATTGCACAGCGAAGGGCATGGAGAGAAGTTCTTCAAGGAAGGAAAAGACAAATCATAGGGGTAAACCAAAACAAAAATTCTGAAAATTGATTGTGATGTCTTTGAACATCAAAGGGATACGCCCCTCTAAGAAAGTGGCTCTTTATAGGCTACTGGAGCTTGAGAATCCAGACATTTTCATTAATCGAGACATTTTCATTGATAAGAATCAATGTAGGGTGGGGATAAAACTACAGACTTGTTAATATCAAGTCTAGAAACTTGGGAACTTGTTTCTTTAGATATTGTGACTTGTCAATGGGTATTGTCATTGTCACTGGTTTGAGTTAGTAATGACGGGAAATTATTTTTGAAATGAAGGAATTGGGTATTAATATATGGTTTTTTAAATTTTATAAGCCATACAATGATAGAAAAACTTATTATTTGTTTTTGATTTACTCAAACAAGAT
Source organism: Picea glauca (assembly GCA_000966675.3). Lineage (NCBI taxonomy): Eukaryota > Viridiplantae > Streptophyta > Pinopsida > Pinales > Pinaceae > Picea > Picea glauca. The sequence continues at coordinate 321,434 of JZKD02S0343870.1, forward strand.
TTTATAGTTATAGGAGGAGGCTTGAACTTCATTTGTAAGAGGTGGTCATAATTGTGGGGTTATCAATAATAATTGACCAAATAGGGAATCTTTTGGAGTATAATTTTGATTAGGTAAAGTTTATTATGTTGAGCTAATTAAGATTATTTCAATGTGGAAGAATTAGAGATAATGTTTTAAGATTATTTTAATGTAGAGGAATTAGAGACAATGTTTCAAAGTTGTTGGACATTTTTCTAATATCAAGTGGTAGCTAATAGAAAAGGGGTGAAAAGGTAGATAAATAAAGATCATAGGTAGGAAGTGGTGAAGATTTAACCATTGTGGAATACTTATTTAGAATGAAGAAATGATAAGACACCCTCCAACTAACATTTAACATTTAGTTTGTTTAATCTATTGAGAATATAAAGTCCAAAGTCATGGACCAAGTGACTAAAAGAGATAGAAACAAGGACTTAAATATGTTGGGAAAGAAATTAAAAAAGTATGTTAGAATAATTATTGTGGGGGTATTTAGCAGAGAATAATAAATGAATCTAGAATGAAAATTGAGAATCTTGCTAGAAAATGGTGATAAGAATACCAAACATTTTTATCATTTCTCAAATCATAGGAAAAAGGAGATTATTATAATAAAATGAAAGATTAAGAAGGGATATGGGTAAGTAGTAATGGGGATATCACTAAAGTAGGGGTTAGGAATTTTACTATGGAACAAAAGCCTTTGTAGATGGATTATTGAAAATTCTCTTTATTTTTATGAGTTGGATGAGGAAGATTTGTTAAGGATTATCGAGGAAGTGAAAAGATCTATTACAATGTTTAGATGTTTTAATTCAACATTCAAAATAAAGAAAAAACAGACTTTTCATGACTTCATGCCCATCTCACTTTGCTATTTTATTTACAAATTGTAAAAAATGTGCATTGTTAAGGTCATCTCACTTTGTAACTTTTTCTAAAAATTATAGAAAAAAATGTTAATTGTAAGATTTATAGGCATGTTGTTATGGGTGATCTAAACCATTTGATTTATTTTAAGGCAAGAAAATACATGAATCCAGTGGCACATCACAAGAAAGTACTCATAATTTATGAAGAGTAAAAAGAACTCAGGGATGGTTATTAAGTTGGATCTATCAAAGGGGCGGTCTGTATATTGTCAATTGGATCATCGGTTCTCTATTAAAAAAAATATTGAATGGGACATTCTTAAATACAAATAGAGCAATGAAGAAAGGTTTCTCTCTATCCTCCTTATTGTTTCTCTTTAGAGAAAAGGGCTTAGTAGGGTTGTCATGGAAGAAAAACCGAGAGTGAAACGAAGATTACAAGGTATAAAAATATGATCACACCACATAACACATATTTCATTTGTAGATGATATTTTGTTTTCTTTAAATAAGAGAAGTTGTTAATGGTAAATATTTTCAAAACTTATTCTATATATACACTCTTATAGACTTAAATGACAAAAAAAAATCTTCATTCAATTTCTATGCATTTAATTTGTATAGATTGAGAGAAGAAGTTGTTCAAATATTAGTCACTATCTTTCTCTATATAATTTACAAATTTTTAAAGCAAGATTTAAACTATTTGGGCTTCATTCTGAAGCCTAAGAATTATGGTAAACAGTTCGCTAATTGAAAAGATTGATGGTAGAATATTCCAATTTCTATGGATTGAGAGAGGAAGTTGTTCAAATATTAGTCACTATCTTTCTCTATATAATTATAAATTTTTAAAGAAAGATTTAAACTACTCAGAATTATGGTAAACAGTTAGCTAATTGAAAAGATTGATGGTAGAATATTCCAATAAATGGCTCTCAAGGGGTGGAAGATTAAGTTTGGTTAAGTATATTATGGAAACAATCCTAATGTATAGGCATTCACTTGCGTCCATTCCAAAGGGGAGTATTGGAAAGGTTTAGAAAATTATGTTTCATTTGTTATGAGAAGGCAAGAAGGAACACAGTGAGTTTTACTTTAGAGTATCTTCACCAGGGAGAAAATTCGAAGTCTTCGTGACCTTTCAAGAGTTTTTTTGCCCGAGTATTTTAGGACTTCATTGGAGGTGTTTGTAAAAACAAATTGAAATAAAAAATTGGATATTTAAAATACATTTTTGTTTGTCAATTACACAGTGAAAACCATGGCATTGACAGGAGTCGATTAATATTAATGCAGATTCCGACGGTTATCCATTAGAATGTTCAACGCAAATCCTTACACATGCGC
>JZKD02S0343871.1:0-19092 GCA_000966675.3 Picea glauca
TGGTTGAGCTATATATGCTCAAACAAGACAAAAATAGAAAGTACAGCTGTCCAGTACAGCTCGCAGTGTACGGTTAGTCTGTTGAGGATACAATATATTTAACAACTCCAACTTTTGGTGGATTCTGCATGGTCCGATCTTCCTGAAATTAAATATGTTGTGGGCGACTTTAGGGGTAGAACTCTCTCCTCAAATGAACCATTACTAATTCGACAATCTCAATTGTCTTCATCCTCTAATAGTTATCTGCGTTTTCTTTGTACTTAGTATGAATCTTTCCTGCAACTTTATCTGAGCTTGTGTTAACTATATATGTAACCTCAACAGTATATGACTGTACACTGTCGGCTGTCCTAGCCAGCTGTACTTTTGTTTCTTGATCTTTCTTGATTTGTTCGAGCCTATTTAGCTCAACTCTTTTCCCTTTAATCATATACTCAATATACTCAACGCTATTACGCTCGGCTTGCTGATATTATGGTAGCTGCGAGAGGTATTTACCTCCACGTGTAAACCTGACGAGAATAGAATATTCCGGGAAGCAATAAGAAACCCTAATGAGTTGGCTAATAACCCTAGAAGACATGTCGGCTCAAGAAGATAACTTGTATTAGGTTATTAGCCTCCAAGAGAAGAAGTCGGCCAGAAGAAATAATATATACTGAACAAACAGATACCCAAAATGAGAAGTCAGCCCAAGCAGTTAGCCAGAATTACTATAAATATAGGAGGCCAGTCTTCATTCTGGCAGGCAGTCTCAAAATTGCAGAGTAGCACTTGTGCGCATTGCAGTGCCCAGTTTTGTGTGCAGGTTTGGAGGAGAGCTGCCATTGCAGTTGTTGTAGCTAGCAGATCACGTTTGGCTTGGACTATCTCTTGGTTAGGGTTTGGACTATCTGATCATCTCTTGTTGGTGCGCTATCCTTGGGGAAAGATGTGCTACCCCTTGTTTGGCTATCTAGCCTAGGGTTTTCTTCTGGAGTGATTCTCTATCAAGGTTAAGGTGCCCGGAGGGTGGCTTTGACCTATGGTAGGGTGACAATAGCGATATTGTCAATGGTAAAACAAGCACATCCATTATATTCTAATAGGTTATGGGTCCACACCTCCTTCATTCAGTCTAACCGTTGGAAGGAAACATAGCCGTAAGGATATTAAGCTCGTTGAAGAACTGTCGCTAGGGTTTCTAGCATGAGTAGTCACCATAGCACTGCCACTAGGATTACAAGCAGGTGCAGTTGCAGAAACCCTAATCCTCTCATTGAGGCACCTTAAGTGAAGGGATTGACCTAATTTCCAGATAGATCAGTGTGCTCTAGCCTAGTGCATCTCCTAGTACTCTCAGCAAGCCAAGATGTCAAGTTTGAGTTTTTGGTCAAATCTAGGGTTGACCAAGTCAAAGCAGCCATGACTTACTCTATGAAGTCAGAAAACAAGTTAGATGTAGCTTCTAACTTCAGAGTGTGGAAGACAAGTATTGACCTCATCCTTGCCAAGAATAAGGTGTTGGATATCGTGAAAGGAAAAGATTGTGGAACCAGAGTTTGAAGAAGGAAAAGAGAAGGAATGTCCACTATGATACTCATGGCATTGATGTTCAAAGACGGTGACATCAATGCCATGAGTATCATAGTGGACTCTATAAAAGACCACTTGATACCCTACATATCCCATCTTGACTCATCAAAGAGGATGTACGATGCCTTAACAAGCCTCTTCTCAGTCAGAAACATTGGACAAGTAATAAGTCTAAAGAATGAGATCTGTGACATGAAGATGAATGATGATGACATCGTAACATCATACTTTGTGAGGATCTCTCAATTAAGAGATCAACTACAAGCTATTGAAGAAATCATCTCAGAGAAGGAACTACTCAATGGTCTTCCAAAGACATGGGATGCATTTGCCGCAAGTATGAACACAAAGAAGGAGTATCCTACATTTGAAGAAATTTGGACTTGTTGTGCTCAAGAAGAATCAAGGATCAATGCAAAAGAGAAACCTCAAAAGAAATACGATGATCAAGCCTTCACAACAAGATTCAAGAATTCCAAGAACAAAAGGAAGTTTGGAAAGAAGCCAAATCTACAGAAAGATATGTCAGAAATACAATGCTTCAACTGTCAAAAATATGGTCACTACAAGAATCATTGTCCCAAGCTAAAGAAAAAGAAGGAGACACACGAAGCATTAGTTACCGAAGAAAAAGAACCTTCAAAGAAGACCAAGCAGGATGAAACAAACTTCTTCCTCTAAAGACAAGGTAACAATACCCTTCATAGTTCTTGTACATATCTTGTTTTCATAATCTCTGTACATATCCTGTATATCTATCTCTTAGAAGATAATATGTTCCAAGAAGAACTATACCTATAAGATAAGGACTGCTATCATCATGACTACAAGTCAAACAATACACATGAAAGAATGAAGTACATCAAGCAAATCATGTGGAATTTATTACATAAGTAACACCTGCAAGATAAGCTAAAATCAACAATCAAGAAGAAATTGGAGAAAGACTTATGAAACCTTGCAGAAGTCAATAAGGATGCAAACGGAAGCATGGATTATGTTAGATGGAGGGAGTCGATTATATACTTCCAAAAGAAAAACATGCACTCATACATGAAGCAAGGATTATGAGGGAGTTAATCCTATGATCCATTGAAGATGATGTAGTATATATCCATGGTAGCAACCATGAAAAGCAGTACATGTTCAGTTTGACTTTAGAAGAAGCCTTCTTCGAAAAGAAGACTTAAAGTATTCCTAGTTGTCCATCCACATCCATGATCCTACGATGAAAGGAAGAAGTTGGAATCTTCAGAGCATAAAATCTATAGAAAACTCCATGGACTCAAGAGCTAAAGAGAAACATGAGGAAGAACATTAAGATTCCAAGAAAGAAAGAGACACCAGAACAACCAGTCATTGTATCGAGAATCACAAGATTACCAGCCTAATATGAACTCTTTAAAACCAATCAAGCAGAGGAACTGAAGGTTGTGATGAAGAATAGTGTATGAAAGACTTATGAATGTAAGCATTGCAAGATTCAGAACCAGAGGTTCTTCCAGATGGAGGGAGAAGACTATGATGATTTCTTGTAAAATAGACATACATCTACATGAGCCATGATATCGTCCACAATTGACATCAGATGAATGAAAAAGTTGTTCTCCAGAGGAATTGAACAAAGAGCGTATGAAGAGCAACCTCAATACTTTGAAGCATACCAAAAAGAGACCCTTGTATGCAGATGAAAGAATATAACTTGGTGGAGAACCTCCAATGCACAGCAGAAGCGTGGTGAAGATTTTCTATAAACAGAGATATTGTATCAGAATGATTACTCAGAAGATCAGGATGATGGATTTCCAATCCATGAAAAAGATCTCATGATAACAGAAGAAGTGCCACATGGACATGTTCCAGTTTTCCAACAATGATATACTTTATTGATCAGAGCTACATGAACCCTTTAGAGAAAAACCCGTGTTCCAGACCGAAGTACATTTGAAATCAAGCATTACATTATCCGTGATGAAGTCCAGAAAGGAGAAAGTGGTTCTCCAATATATATCTCCACAGATGAGAAGATAAGAAGACATTTTGGTAAATCTTATGTCCAAGATGAAAGAGTTTGCGTACTCAAGCTGGAGCTCGTGGAGACGACTTCCTTATTGAAAAAGGAAGAGATGACTCCCAGGTTGGGAGGGAGCACTGATGTATTATTGATTGATGGATAGTCGTTTTTCAGTTCAAAAAATGGTCCAGGATGAGAAGTTCCTTTCCAGTTCAGAAAGTGATTTGAGATTTCTGACGGACAAGCATTTTCCAGTTCGGAAAATGGTCCAAATCAAATGATCATTTTTGTAATGAAAATGGTTCGATGGATTGTTGATGCACCATAGAAAGCGATTTCCCATTGTGGTTAACATGGGGAATGGTCTAGGGCAGTCTCTCTTCTGGAGGGTTACTCAAGAAGACAGGCCTACCTTGCCAGACAATGATTTCCCATTGTGGTTAACATGGGGAATGGTCCATTTTGGAGGTTGGTGTAGGAAAATCATTTCCTTTGGAAATGGTCCAGACAATCATTCCTTAGGGTGGATTCATTCTCTCCAGGTTGCACTTTTTTTAGTGCTGGAGAAATGGCCCAGGGTGGGGAATGGTCCAGGTTCAACAATCAAGGATAGACATTCCTTAGGGCGGACTCATTCTCTCCAGGTTACACTTTGTTTAGTGTTAGAGGAATGGCCAAGGGTGGGGAATGGTCTAGGCTCAGAAAATCAAGAGAATTATTCTTCCTTGCTTGAGAAGAATAGTCCAGATAGCTCATCATTGATGTCTTACCTTTTTTAGGGTAGATACTCTTCCTAGATCTCACAGATGTGAGTGGAAGAATGGCCTAGATGATTCAGTTTATATCATAACATTGTTTATGTGCAGGTTGATATCAAATGATTGTTATGAAGATTGTATGTCTCTAGACAATATACTACTGTGGTGGATGTGTTCCACTATTTGATCAAGTACCTGTGTGCTACTTGGTGTGGTAGTATACCACTAGATTGTAGTTGTGTACTACTATGGATAGACATTGTTGTGTTCTATTGAATGTTGTGTACTACTATGGATAGACATTGTTGTGTTCTATTGTTGTGTTCTAGACAATATACTACTGTGGTGGATGTGTTCCACTATTTGATCAAGTACCTGTGTGCTACTTGGTGTGGTAGTATACCACTAGATTGTAGTTGTGTACTACTATGGATAGACATTGTTGTGTTCTATTGAATGATATTGTTCCAATTGACTTGAAGACTATCAACAGTGTTGAAAATGATTATCGGTTAGATGGATGATCAATGAACAGAGATCTCTGAGATAGAAAATGGTTCAGAACATTTATTCTTCTAGATTAGAAGAATGGTTCTTGTGTCACTCTATGGAGTGAGCATCATGTTTGATTACTCAGATAGAGTATGGTTTCGAGAGATGATGCAGATGATGACACTGATGATGATGATGGTGATCATGATCTAGTCATGAGATAGTCTATACAACTATGTTGATGCTACCGGGTGAATGGTATGTTTGTGCTCAAGACCATTACCTGTAATACCTCCCTAGCTAGGAAGGAGTGTTGATATTATGGTAGTTGCAGGAGGTATTTACCTCCACATGTAAACCTGACGAGAATAAAATATTCCAGGAAGCAAGAAGAAACCCTAATGAGTTGGCTAATAACCTTAGAAGACATGCTGGCTCAAGAAAATAACTTGTATTAGGTTATTATCCTTCAAGAGAAGAAGTCGGCTAGAAGAAATAATATATACTGAACAAACATATACCCAGAATGAGAATTCGGCCCAGACAGTTAGCCAGAATTACTATAAATACAGGAGGTCAGTCTTCATTCTGGTAGGCAGTCTCAGATTTGCAAAGCATCACTTGTGTGCACTGTAGTGCCCAGTTTTGTGCGCAGGTTTGAAGGAGGGCTGCCATTGCAGCAGCTGTAGCTAGCATATCTCGCTTGGCTTGGACTATCTCTTGGTTAGGGTTTGGACTATCTGATCAGCTCTTGTTGGTGCGCTATCCTTGGGGAAAGATGTGCTACCCCTTGTTTGGCTATCTAGCCTAGGGTTTTCTTCCGGAGTGATTCTCTGTCAAGGTTAAGGTGCTCGGAGGGTGGCTTCGACCTATGTTTGGGTGACAATAGCGATATTGTCAATGGTAAAATGAGCACATCCATTATATTCTAACACTACTCACTTCTTATTTTCCATTTCTGTATTCTCTGTTTCTCATTTTTTCATGGTATCATAGCTTAGGACGTAAGCCTCTTCACAGTGTCTGGAGAGCAGCCCGATCATAAGAAGAGCTCAATTGAGTTTTTTTTTGAAACTGCAATTGAGCTTAAATTGTCTGTGTTTCGTAGATGAGAGAACATGACACAAGATTCTTCAGAGAGATTAGAGATTAGTTTTCAATCCACAGTGCGCCCGAAAGATCGTTGGAGAGAACAAGCGCGAGGAAGCAGAAGCTGCAGAAGGATGAAATAATTAAAGATTCGTTGAGCACTTAAAGAATTCGTGAAAGATTCACGAAATTCCTTCTTAAGGAGAAATCTTGCAGAAGCAGCAAAGGAGAAGCTACTTCAGCCGTAAGATCGGCCTTGTGAACAGATCTGAGCCTTTAATTAATCTTAGAAACGACGAGCCTGTAGGTAAGGAGAAATTATTTTTTCAGCCGTAAGATCTGAGCGTGAGTAAGATCAACCGTCAAATCAAGCAAAGATTAAGCGACGAGCATCAGATCTCATCAGAGAGAGTTCAAAGGTGAGGAGGCATTGTGGGGAATAGAGAGAAAATTAAAGCATGTGCAAGTTGTGAGCCCGTTATTTCTTAGGATCATTGATCTTACTAGATCAACAAATCAACGACGAATATCGATCGTGCTACGAATGCGCATCTTCGCATTGAGGGGATTGAGATGAAAATTAAAGCGTGTGCAAGTTGTGAGCCCATTGTTTCTCAGGATCGTTGATCTTTCTAGATCAACAGATCAACGAAAAATATCGATCACGCTACGAATTCACATTTCCGCATTGCGGGGATCTGGAAGAAAATTAAAGCGTGAGCAAGTTGTGAGCCCGTTATCGCTCAGGATCATTGATCTTTCTAGAATCAACAGATCAACGGTGGATATCAGTCCCACCTTGGACTAGCATCTTTTCTTTGTGGAGATTGGAAGGAAATTAAAGAGTGAGCAAGTTGTGTCTCTGCAATCACTCGTGGTCGTTGAACTTCAAACAAGTGACACGCGTCGGGTGATCTAGACTTCCTCTTGGTTATGGTTTGGACTTTCTATTTGGTCTTTGGTTATTCTTTCTTGGTGCGCTAGCCTTGGAGAAATGTGTGCTACCTTGGTTGGGCATTGCTTCCATAATTATTATGTCTGTCAAGGTTAAGGTGCTCGGGGGTGGCCTTTGTGCTTATGGTTGGGTGACAATATTGCTATATTGTCTATGGAAAAATGACCAAATATTTTTATTTCTAACAGGTTATGGGCCCACACTATCTTCATACAGTCTAACCACTGGAAGATAGATTGGGAATTTATTTGTTAAGCTCATTATGGCACCAGTTACAACTGCAACTAGGTTTTCTTATTATGTAGCTGCAACAAACCCTAACCCTTGTGCTCGGGCACTTGTGATGAAACACTTGGCCTAATTCTTTGAAATCCTAGTGCGCCCTAGCCTAGCGCACCTCTTGGTACTCTTAGCTAGCAAAAACGTCAGGTTTGAATCTTTGGTCAAAGTCAAAGTCAAAGTTTGACTAGTCAAAGTCAAAGTTTGTCTGATCAAAGTCAAAGGTTGACCAGTCAAAGTCAAAGGTTGACTTCTAGTCAAATTGATTTTGTGGTCAAAGTTGAAAGTTTAGAGTTTCTAAGCTTGTTCTAATCATTGAATCTTTTCATTGAGTTTCTAATCTCTTCTTGTCAAGATGATATTTAGTTTCAGATTGGAAGACAAGTTGGACGATGCTACAAGTTTTCAAAGGTATGCACTTGTATATGATATCTAAGTTATATCATCTAGAAAAACATGAGTGTGTTAAAGTACTAAAGACCTTTTCCAAGCCGTAATCTTGGTTTCAGTGCATTCAAAAGAAAAAACGCACCCTCCATAGCAAGTGAGGCTTTAGGTTCCAGGTTTGATTAAATTGTTAAAATTTATATATATCAAGGGTGATAGTTGCTACATTACAAACTGTGAAATTAGTCTTTGAAAGATTCTATCATTGCTAGGTGCAATGAATACTTGACTGCATATGAATACTATTGATATAGATTCTTATTGTACATGTTCGCAAGATGAACTAACATCTCCTCTAGATATATATTTCTTGTTTTCTCTTGTTGTTCTTGTTCTAGGCAGGTACCCTTGTGAAATATGTTTGATGAACAATCTTTGTGGAAGTTGTCATAGAAGAAGTTTATAAGGATGACACAACTTCCATATGAGAAGCAATCATAATATATAGAAACAAACTTAAAGAGACTCAGAGGATTCAAACTCGGAGGAATTCAGGAATCAAAAGGAAAACATAACAGGCTTGTGATACTTTGCAGAAAGAAAAGAGAGATGCAATAGATGGAAGCATGGACTCTCTCAGATGGAGGGAGCTGATCACAGAATTCCTAAAGAAGAGTATGCATATTTCTCATTCAAGCATGAATCTGGGATTAGGAGGGAGCTAATCCCCAACGATACGATCCATTGAAGAATAATACGAAAATACTATGAAGTATCTATCGATGTTCTTCATTGGAAGTAGAAACCATGGTAAGAAACACGTGTTTAGTTTGAATCTAGAAGAAGTCTTCTTTGAAAATAATCTTTGAATATCCTTGGTTGTCCATCCTACATTTATGTTCCTATGTCGGAAGGAAAAATTTGGATCCTTCAGGAAAGAATAACATGTAATCTATAGAAGATTCCATGGACTCCAACATTGACGAGAAACATGAGGAAGAAAATGAATATTCTAAGAAAGAAAGAAAGTTCAGAACAACCAATTGAACCAGTTTGAACTCACTAGAAGCAGTCAAATAGAAGGAATGGAAGGAAGTTGTGATGAAGAACAATGTATGTGAAAAATTATGAAAAAGACTTAAGCATTGATAGATACAAGGTGAGACTCATGGCTAGAGGGTTCTCCTAGAAGGAGGGAGAAGACTATGATGACAACTTGTTCCAATAACCAGACATACCTCTACCTGAGCCATTATATCTCCTGCAGTATCCATGGGTTGGAGTTTACATCAAATGAATGTAAAGATTGTTCTTCTCAAATAGAGTAATTGAAGAAGAAACGTATGTAGAGCAACCTGAAGTTTTTGAGGTATACCAGAAAGAGACCCTTGTATGCAGATGGAAGAAGACCTTGTATGGATTCAAGAAAACTTGGTGTAGAGCCTCTCATGTATAGTAGAAGCATGGTGAAAACTTCCTATGATAGAGGAAGTATATTGAAATAGTTCTTCAGAAGTCTGAGATGATGGATTGCAAATCCATGGAAAACTCCCATGATGATAGACCTGAAGAAGTTGAGAGACTCTAATCCAGTAGACCCATCTCTGTATCAACAATTGATTGGCTCATTAATGTATTTGGAGAATACTCAGCCAGATATTTGTTTTGTGGGACATTTAAGTTATGATATACAACTGCATGGATTTATCGATTCAGATTGAGCAGGGAGTGAAGATGCCAGAAGAAGTGCTACTTGGATATGTTTTAGTTTTAGCTTTTCCACGATGTCATGGGCTAGCTAGAAACATAATTCTGTTGCACTCAACATTGTAGAAGCAGAGTATATTGCATCTTGTGATGCTTGTACGGAAGCAGTGTGGCTCCATAATTTGGTTTTTGGACTGTCTCATTAGGTGCTATATTCGACCGTGATATATTGTGATGATCGGAGCTATGTGAAGATTTTAGAGAACCCAATGTTCCATGATAGGTTGAAGCACATTGAGATCAAGAATTGTTTTCTCTATGATAAATTATAGAGGGGAGAAGTGGTTCTCCAGTATATCTACACAGATGAATAAATAACAAATATTTTGGTAAAGCCTCTGTCCAAGATGAAAAGTTTGAATACTTAAGGGACAAGTTGGGGCTCGTGGAGACTACTTCCTTATTGAAAAAGGAAGTGATTAATCCCAAGTTGGGAGGGAGCACTAATATGTTATTGATTTATGGACAATCATTTTCTAGTTCAAAAAATGGTCCAGGTTGGGCAGTTCCTTTCCAGTCTGGAAAGTGGTTCGATATTTCTGACGAACAATCATTTTCTAGTTTGGAAAATGGTCCAGATCAAACAGTCATTTTCGTAATGAAAATAGTATGATAGATTGTTGATGTACCATAGACAATGATTCCTCTTGTGGCCAATGTGGGGGAATGGTCTGGGACAGTAATTCTTTTTGGCAGTCACTCTGAGTAGTGGTCAAGTAGAATGGTCTACCTCGTCGAGTAGTCATTCTTTCGAAGTTCACAGTTGTGAACAGTTTCGAAGAATGGCCCATTTTGGAGGTTGGTGTAGGACATTCATTTCCATAGGAAATGGTATGGATAGTCATTCCCTAGGGAAAACTCAATCTCTCCAAGTTGCACTATGATTAGTGTCGAAGGAATGGCCCAGTTGGGTGAATGTTCCAAGCTCAGAAATCAAGGAAAATTATTCTTCTATGCTTGGGAAGAATATTCCAGATATCCCATGGTGTTTTATTTTCTAAGGGAAGATGCTCTTCTACATCCCAGATGAATCATTTTGTATCATGATATTGTTTATGAAGGTTAATATCATATGATATGATTTTTGTGGAGACTGTATGTCTCCGGACAGTAGTTGTATGCTATTGTGGTGGATGTGATCCACTAATAGTGAATATGTGTCATTGGTTAGTAGTTGTGTGCTAATAGGAGTGGTTGTGTACCACTGGGTAGTAGTTGTGTACTACTATGAATAGACAAAGTTTTGTTCTATTAGATGGCATTATTCTGATTTACATGGAGGCTACCACTAGTGTTGGAGATGATTTCTAGCTAGATGGATAGTCAATGTGTTGATGGACAGACATTCTCTAGGCGGAGAATGGTCCAAGCAGGACAGATTGATGGTGGACAATCATCCTTCATGTGAAGGATGGTCTAGGTTGACAGATTGTTGATATATCATGGACAACTATTATTCTAGGATGTATGTTTGGATTACAAGAATGGTTTGTATCCTCGAATTCATAATAGTGAAGATAGTGGAAATAATGGTAAAGGACATACATTTTCCCCGAGTTCACAGTAGTGGCCAAAAGGAAAATGATCCAGGACAACCATTCTTCTAGGACATATGTTTGGATTAGAAGAATATTCCTTGTAGCCCATGATGTGGCTTCCAACATCTGTTGGAACATTTATTCTTCTAGGACATATGCCTGGATTAGAAGAATGGTTCTTGTATCACTCTGTGGAGTGAGTGACTTATTCAACATCATGCCTGACTACTCAGATGGAGTATGAGTTCGAGAGTTGATGAAGTTGATGCTATCAGTTGATATTGATAGTGGTGATGTTGCTCGTGATTTGATCTACGTGGTCACGAGATATCTTGTGTGGATATGATGATGTTACCGGTTGAATGGTTTGTTTGTGTTCAAGACCATTTCCTTTAATACCTCCCTAGCTAGGAGGGAGTGTTGATATTATGGTATCCGTAGGATAATAACCCTATAAGACAAGTCGGCTAAAGAGAATATTTAATATTGAGTTATTAGCCTCCAGAAAGAGAATTTGGCCCAATCAAGTGAGATAGAGCAGTATAAATAGATGGCGCTAGAGCTCATTTTTCACTCTTAATCTCACAACTGCATAAGACCAGTGGTGCGCAAGTTTGGAGAGGGAGTGCAGCTGCAACTGCTGCAAATGGGATTTTGGATTTTTGGTTGGACTTTCTCTTGGTTATGGTTTGGACTTTATTCTTGCTTGGTGCGCTAGCCTTGGAGAAAGGTGTGCTACCTTGGTTGGCTATTGGTTTGCTTCCATAATTTTTCTGTCTGTCAAGGTTAAGGTGCTCGTGGGTGGCCTTTGTGCCTATGGTTGGGTGGCAATATTGCTATATTGTCTATGGAAAAATGAGCACATCTCTTTATTTCTAACACAATCCTCCCAACCATCCAAACTAAAACCAATTAACATCATCACTTTTCACCTAATTAACATCACTTTTCTTCTTGCAATGTAAAAAATACTATTTTAAAAATATATATATACCTTAGATAAAATTGATTCAATGCACACTTTTGAATTGATAAATAATCCTTATTAATCCCGACATGAGAGACTATATCATTCAATTTGGTGTTGAATGGATATTAGTTTTTTTGTTGACTTCAAAATTCCTTTTTTTTCCCAATGTCTAACATAGTAAACTGTCAACAATACTTTTTTTAAAATAAAAATAAATAAGAAAACCGTTTTTTTTCTGCAATATCATTGGATTTCAACATTCACTTCTTATCTCAGAGGTGACAACCGAGTGCATTAACACCTCTTCTTAATATTTATGGTGGAATAGATGTTGCGGTACGGGCAGTGGCTTACAATTTGGCGCGAGAGAACGTTAGGTGATACCCTTACAGTGTGGCGCGTGAGAATGTTAGGTGATTCCCTTACAGTTTGGTGTGGGAGACCATTAGGTGCATACATCGGTTGTCGGTATGTCGGGATGTGTTTAAAATACACAAAAATGTGGCGGGGGGACGATAGGTCGGTACAGTGTGATCGTGAAATCGAGTGTGGGCGTAGGTGGATACCATTGTCCATTTGGAGGCTCTATGTCATTTAATATTTCTTACTTGGTAGAATCATATATTAATTATTTATTCATGAATGTATTTGTTGTTGCACAATGAATAATGTCATATTTATTGTACACAAAAATCATAATTAAGACAATGAATTATGAATTTGTCCTTCAAATTGCTTTTAGTGCAAATTTTCTAGATCTGTGCAATGTTGGATCTATGCAAAGTTAAGGTAGTATGATAAGGAACATTTTATTTCTATCATGCGCACTACAAGACTTGTGGATGACATGAATACTAATAGGTATTGGTAGTTGATTTGGTGAGGAATCCATGTTGGTAGTTGATTTGGCGAGGAATGCTTGTGCATGTTTACATTTATCTTGAAAAATGTAGAGTTGGTATCATTGCATTAGTCTTACAATTAAAGTAGATTTTTTTTTAATTCATTTCCATAATTTGATACCAGAGTTGTTGTGATTAGATAATTGCATTTGAAAAGGACAGTTATGGCCGATGCAAAAGAAAAAACCTAAGGGAGAGGTTAGATGCAACTTTACATTATTTTTCATAATATGTATATATATGAAATTTATTCTGAAATTCCACTATGGATTAAACCAGGTCATAAGGCGAAGTAGAATTAGGAATAGATGTGAAGAATTCTTGCATAGAATGTTGGGAGAAAGTTAATTACATAAACTTTGAACAAGTGTGCCATGAAAGAAAATTTTGTAGCAATTTATTCATGCAAGTGACTAGGAGGTTCGCTAAGTTCGAACAATGTCGGCCTGCTTTTTGGCCAAAATTATATTCATAGTTAGAAGTTTTTCCATGTTTAGAAGTTGTAGAGAAGTCGGAAGGAAAATGGTGTCAGAGACCAAAAAAGGGATTTTATTGTTTTTTTAGTAGTAGTGTTGTCTTCTACTCAATCTTACTTGATACATTATTTGGGACATTGTTTCTTTACTTTCAGCGTCACAAGTCCCAATTAAAAATGGGGACCTTGGGTTTCATCATCTTGTGCTCGTCATCACTTTCGATATGTCTGCCATGATGCTTGTAACTATCCGTTGGTGCAAATGTTGTTGCATGTTAAAGTTTTTGATTTTCCATTGGTGCTGGATCGGATGTCCAGGTGTTCTACCCTTGTTCCAATAATTGTTGCTAGGGTATTTTTGGGTTGCTTATTATCGAAGTGTCAATCCAATTAGCGTTCAACTTTAGAGGCTAGTCCTTTGTGTCGTCACCATATTGAATATTATAACGAGAGGATTGTTTCTAGGAGTCATGGTCATGTAACACATCATGTCCATGTCATTGTGTTCCTTCTTACGCTTGTATACGATGAAGGAAGGGAACCAAGGCCTGGAACCCTGTGTCACAGGGGTGCTAGGACATGAGCCATCGGGCTTTCTAGCATCACCTTTTCCCTATGTAATGGGGACATGTACAAATACATTTTTTTATTCAACATTCAATCTTTCCATGTGAGAAGGGAGTTGACTGTAATATTATTTATTTTGTGTTGTTTGTCTGATGTAGTTACACAACCGTTATTTTTTTTGTGTTCAGGGACAAGGTGCTATGAATACAAAATGTTGAATTTGAGAACATCGAAGCAAGAGTAGTCAAAAAGGGAAAAGAAATGAAGTGTGCATTGTGGTATCTACATCATTCTCTTTTTCTTCTTGTTTGCAAAATTTGCTAAGCATTGCTTGGAAATAACTTGTGCCACACAAATTAGAAGATGACATAAATAATGGATGTTGAGAAGTATCAAATGAACACAGGGTTGAGTGTAGATACCAACATTGATGAAGTTCTAAGTAACAACATTCTTTTCAGATTAGATGCATTTGCATACACTGCAGGGGATTGTTTGTTTGATGCATTTCAAGTTCTATTGCATTTCCATTGTTCTTTAGTTGAGTTGTGCCATGGCATGGTGGATCACTTCCTCTTGTGTTTTCACAATGGCAATATTGATGCATTAGAATAATTTCAGTATGAATTGGGATCTGATTTTTTGTATTAGTTGCACGAAATTCATGATGTTGGTGTGCATATTTCAAAGATGTGGTTATATGCATCTGCGAACCAACCTGAATATGAAAGAAGGATATGGGCTGATACATTTTTCATATGTTGGATATCCAATTGGATAAATATATCTATCATAGTTTGGTCAATAACAAGGAAGAGAAGGTACTTACTATTCAATGAAAATGCAAGTAGAGATCTGAATTACATCTTGTTCCATGAAAGTAATCCTCTTAGTGGTCATTACGAACCGTTGTTGTATAAAAGATCCCCCATATGAAATTTTGGGAGATTCAATACCTAATTGTCCCTCGTGTGCAAAGATCTTGAATTCCATTAGAAACGTTGAATGCAGGACATGCATAGTCATGGATTGGACATAGCAGCAACTAGTACAAGTAGTTGTGGCGAGATTTTGTTCACTTCACTTTGTTACTTGGTCGCGACAGAGTTCAATGTGCGGTCTCTAAGATTGTACATTGTCCAGTCCTTTTGCAATGCACTTATAGGTGGAAATCATAACGCATTTCATTGTTTGCATCAACATTTCACACCTGATGCTATGCAAAGTGTGTGAGCGGGTCAGAGTTGGAAAACATATATGATAGACATGTCATTTCCATATGAAAAGGGAAATATAGAGGGTGGAACATTTTTTTTGCATTGGGTATCAATCATATTCAAAGTAAATATTCAGGTCTGGTCTTCCGTTGCAGGTAGCATTGTCTAGTACTACACTGTTGATTCAAAATTTGATAAAAACAATTGATATTATGTCATTTGAAACAGACACATCACACATTCACTATGAAACATTGCTCCAATATGAACCAATGGTAACACAAAATTGCAATGATGGATGCACTCTGCATTGTAACTAGGTTGAAGTAAATGTGGACATGGTGGATGCAGGCAACTGCTATAGCATTACAGGAACATTTAATCCAAGGTGTGATAAAAATTACATTGTGCTTCCTATCGATGTACTCAATAAATATCGCCATGCATCTGGTAACGATTGTACAAGAACAACAATGCCAAAAAGTAACGATAATGCCTTTAAGGTATCTCATCTTCAAGAATTTTCAAATGTTGCTAAGAAGCCTAGACTTTCATACAATGAGCTAAAAAAATCACACATGCAAAACACAATTGCATTGACATGTTCATTGTTGAAGACAAGAAACACATGGCCAATGTAGAAGTCCAACAAATTGTGTGTAGTGCACAATGTGCATAGATCATGCTTAGAAAAAATACTAGTTCCAACCTGGAGAACCAGTTTCATCAGGCAAATCAATTTCCATCACATCTGCATAAATTCAGTTACCATCAACTGAAAAAGCACATACATGAAAGACAAAAAAACAATTACATTTCCAACGTAGGCCACCAACTTTAGAGGAGTCCAAACATAAGGTTCCATAGATCAAAGAAAATTGTTTCCAAAGTCAAGAAACAAAAAGAACAGATACATGTTGGCCATTGCCATGTACAAAAGAAAAATGTAAAGAAAGTGTATATGAAACAAATTAAAGACACGCCTAGGGTGACATGTGTGATTTCTATGGAACTGCATTTTCAAAGCAACAATAAATGTTTTACCGGGGACTTGGAAACATAATATACGGTCTTGAAACTGAATTAAAAAATGTTCACCAGTAGAAAAATATGCATTTCATGCAGGAGGTCACTCCAAAATGAAAAAATGCTACAATTTGCAACACCAGACCAAATAAGACATAACATACCATTAGCAGATGTAGGTACACTTTTAGAGCTTGAATAAAGACTTGTGTCATTGCAAATTTCATTTGCACAGATTAAACCATGGGGTTATAAATGGTCTCAAATGGGATTAAGGGATCAATTATCAATGTATCTATCCATATGGATGTTGTACACAAAGCATTTCCACAATCCATGAATGAAACCTTGACAATAGTTGTTTCCTTGAAACAATGTTTGCAATACAAGAATGCATACCAGATAGGTAGAGTGCATATCAATATTGTCATGAAAAAATTGAAACAATTAACCTCCAGAAACTTGTATATGGCTAAAAACATATATATATATATATATATAAAAGAAGACTTAAGTCATGTTCTTCAAGAAGAAAATGCCAACTCGAGGAAAAATGTACAGATTAGTACTGAAACTGATCCAAATGATGAATCAGATGATGAAAACCCCACCGTGACTTTGATTTATGGAACGATTGAGTCACAATATAGATGTGACTTGCATGACAAGATCGTGGAGCTCGTGCCTACCGAAGGTCAACATCCTCTTGGAATTTTCAAGGACAAATATGCAAAGGAAATGAACTTCCCGACACTTTTCTATGGATATGCGTGTGATGATGACATTACAAAGCATTTTAGCTATCAAAAAATAGTGAAATGGGAATTTTTAGAAGCAAGCGGTGATTTCTCATGTCACATAACAAATTTGTTTTTCAAGACAATCCAAATATTAATTGCGAAGGTGCTTTCGTACTTTTGAGTGAGAATAAGAAAAGCTTAGTTGTGTGGAAGGTAGATATTATCAAAATATGTAAAATACAAAGCAAACTTAGAAAAACTATTGAAATATGATATTGGATACATATATTTCAAAAACATTCGGATCTCTCCAAATTATTTGCAACAAATCAAGAAGACATTATTTGCAATGACGTGACAACCTTTTTTGTCACAATTACAAGTGAAAAACATCAATGGAATCCATTAGTGAGTACACTAAATGAGTTAGAAATAAATAGGAAAAATAGAAAGCAAACTGATACATTGGAAGACACTCATATCGTCTACCTCATAAGGAAAGACCCAGTGACATGTACACATTACTATAAATACAAAATGAATTCCTTAAATAAAATGATATGTCATGATGATACATTATTCGGAAAAGTTTCATACCATTACTTTGTGACAATTTTCCTGAACAGGGGAAGTCCACTTGAACAAAGATTGTTGTGGATAGAAAATGCTCCAATATACGGAAAGGAAAGTAACATTAGTTGTGAAAAAAAATTGGACCAGTACATTAGTTGTGGCATAGATCATTTGAATCCATACCTAGCCAATGAACATGTTGAGTATGTGGAATGAAAATATAGATACACAATATGTTCTCAATGCATATGCTGTGAAATTGTACTTTTCCTCGTACATGACAAAAGTTAACAAATCTATGACAAGTGCATTTAAGAAAATACACAAAGAACATGAAACAAGTTGAATTGAGGCCATGCAAATGATACCTACACTTGGAAATGCATTTCTTAATCTTCAACAAATTTCATCTCAACATGCCATTCATATTGCTCTTTGCCTCCCATTGAATTCAAGCTCAAGGGAGTGTATTTTCATAAACACCTCTCCACCTAGTGAACACATGTTTATGCTTAAACCATTATTCCTACTAAAACAAGAACCTGATAATTCAGAGGACGTGATGTGCCACTCTATTATTGATTAATACATTGAGAATCCATCTTGTTTCATACATATCTTCCTTATATATTTTGTATCTAATTACAATAAAAATGGTGAACACATATATCAAAAAGGAAAAAATTGAATGTAATAGGGTTTGTCAAATACAATAAACACGCTAACTATGAGAAAAAAATTCGTGAGAATATTTTTCGATACATTCCATTTGAACAAAGAAATGACACATTAAAACATGGCTTTTCTACATGGGAAGATGCATATGCTTTCTATCAGAATGAAATACAAATCAGTTAGTCTAAGTTTACATACAACATCAACCCATCATGGGGAGATTTAAAAACTACACTTGAGAAACTTGATATTCTTGCAAACAATGATGATATATGTGTTGAGATTAAAACAACTAGACCTAACTGTGAACATTATAACTTACATGAAGATCTTCACTGCCCTCAAAAATCTAATATGGAAAAATGTATCAATCTTGGGTTTCAGGTGAAAAAACATCAATTTGTCCTTGAGAACAAAGAATATTACAGAATTATGAGATTGTGAAACAAAGAACAACAAGCAATTGTCAAGGAAATTTCCTTGAAAAAACCTAGGGACATACACACATCCATTCACTTGTTTCTTACATGGGGGAAGGAATAGGAAAAACTTTCACAACAAAAGTGTTATTCCATATTCTTATACGATTATATGGTGAATACAATACAAGTGATCATTTGAAACTAAAGATTCTAATAGTTTCATATATAGGTAACGTTCCATACAATGTAGGTGGGACAACAATCCATTCTACATTGCTAATGCCTTTTAACAAGTGCTAATTCCTTCCACTTAGAAAAGAAATGTTATACAAATTGTCGAAGCTTTATGATGAAATACAACTTATCTTCATAGATGAAGCCTCCTTGATTGGAAGTCAATTCTTGTATGCCATTGAAAATCTACTTAGGAACACAAAACATATGCAAACCCGGTACTTTGGAAACATTGACATGGTGTTCTGTGGTGATCTTTACTAGGCACAACTGGTGTAAGATTCTCTAATTTTTTAGCATCCAACAGTCAACATGAAACCATTCACATACAAATTTTGGGAACACAATATAAGATGCTATGAATTAAGAACCACAATGCATCATAGAGATGAATATTTCATTGAAATTTTGAATAGAATGTGAACAAATAACCA
>JZKD02S0343882.1:0-11824 GCA_000966675.3 Picea glauca
AATCGAGATATATATTCATATTCATCAATTGTCACTTGTAACTCCTTACTTTCATATAGTTTCATGCGATTTTTTTTTCCAATTATATTCAACTCTCGAATTAGTAATTGATTTGCCAAATCAAATTTAATATAATTTTAATCCTTGATCATGTTGATGGCGATGTTAACTTCTTTTCCCTGAATACTTCCCTTTAATTTAAATAACCCAAAACATGAAATGCAACAACCTTCATAAAAAAATCTTCCTTTCTTCATTTTCAAATTATCCTATTTATAACTTTGAATATTTTTCCTTACTAACCCTTTTTAACTTTAAGATTACTTTTTAATTAATTTAAACCTTAAAATACTATATATATATATATATATATATTATTCCTCTTCTTTTTAGCTTTCCCTTACTCTTTTTATTTAATAGCTTTCCCTTTCTTCATCTTGAAAAACCTTTCCTCTTTGTCTTTTTGTGGATATCTGTAACTCCACAATATTAATACATGATTTTCTTACCTTATCACTTTTCGTTTTAAAATAAATTGCAACTTTAAATCATATACTTAGAATCTATTACGTTTAGTTGCTTTAACCTTTTGTAACGGGTGATTTGAAGGGTCATGTTTTAAATATAAGGAATCACATATTCTCTCACTTGACTACGAAATACCTTGTACGGATGGTTCCTGGTACGAACGGAAAACAATATGAAAGCCGATAGAGTATGGTCAAAAATTTCTATTGACGGATGTAAGCACATATTTTCTGCAATTAAAAGATATACAACCCTCCAATTAATTCAGACAACGTACGAGTTGCAACAAAAAATCAGTGTCTGGATTTTATCAGATTCCCCAACTCGTACAATTTTTAATTACTGATTTTTTATTGCTAACAAATTGGGCAAACGTACGTCTACACTATGCAATTATTTCAACGACTTTATTTTTTTTGTTTTCTTGTTTCTGTGTATGTATAATTTGTTTTTTAAAGCATAAGAATGATCTTTACAACACGTCAATATTTGGTAGAGGAATTTTTTTAAACCATATTTTCTTTATTTTTTTGATATTTCTTTACTTCCTCGTAGAGAGATCTTCAATAGAATTCTGGATTTTAAAATTTGCAGGGAAATCACTTTTTTTTCTTCAATGGAATATGAATGTCGAATGGCCAAAGGCCGGTTGTGGTGAGAGGACCAAAGATTAGAGAAATTCTGAAGATTTTTGAGTGTGGTAAAAAAAACCTAAAGACATGTTTCCAAGGGAAACGATCTTTGACCAAATGTTTATAGGCCAAAGGATAGAATCATAAACAAGGCTTTGATACCAAATGAGATGAACAATATTTGTCACATATAAATTATCCAAAATATATCTGGAAAATAAGGTAATCCATTTATGATGAAATAATAATATATAAATGTATAATATGATGAGTAGATAAGATGATTACAATGAGAATGAGGGCCCGTTTATATACCCTTGCAGTGGGTGCCCTTTCATGAATAGACGCGTCCTTTAGATAAGACATGCATTTTTATTTATGATGTATTTAAGTATTATTTATTTATATCTATTTCTCTATATATTTGTGTTCATAACAGAGAATAACAAGACCATCTACATTTTTATTTTGTTCAGAATAAGAGGTAAAATGTTTCTCACATGTACATATTTTTCTCTGAGACTTGGTGCTGCTAACATGTGCTTGGATAGCCCCCTGGGGGGAAGCTCAATTGGCAAGTGTCGTGATATGAAGTTCCATGAGGTTTCGAGTTCAACTCCCCCCAACTTATCTTCTGTGTCACGTATGGGGCATCGTGGGCACACCTGGAGGTTATAGTGGTAGCAGTGGAATAACATGACCACATGCCCAACTAGTTGCTGATTCCGCTAGACAAGAAAAAAGGAAAAACAAAAGAAGAAAAAGTGCTTGGATATATTTTTTATCCATGGATTTATTTCTCTCTAAGGGAAGGGGAAAAGTCACTTGTGTTTTCACCCTCCCCTTTATTTAACATCCATTGGTTGAGAATGTTTCAGGTCTATAGGTTTTGTAGATTCTAGAGTTCTCATGCACTTTCTAGATGAGCACATGTCCCCGAGTTGGAGCTAGTTGTTACAGCTCAAATTCACCTCAATGTACCCTAAATTTTTTCACTAGATGTGGACCATCATATGCGCAGATTATGTGCCTTATTGTACCATGATGAATCAAAAGTGTGGTTGTATGTTCACTCATGTATTGTATTGGACCATGATTAGATGTTCTATGTATTGGTGGGGGGCCTATGTAGTATCTCCAGTCCCTATGTGGTTGGTCATGGCCCATTCTATTATACCCCATTTCAAGATAGGCTTTAATTTTATGGCTATGGTCAACTACCCTTTGTATGTTGGTAACTCTTCACCATGTTGGTCATTTATGATCAGGGTTGGTATGTAACCATCTTGGGTGGATCTATTAGGACACATCATCTAAGGGAGTTGCATAGTCTCTCTCACCCCTTTGTATATGATGTAAAAGTGTTTCTCTTTGTAAAGGTTGTGACAAATATGTATAAAATACTTATTCTATTCCTAATAACGGATCCTTATCTTATGTATTCATCTCACTTTGGCCATTTACTATCAGAGATAATTCCACAAATGTTCACTTAGTTTAACGTCTCTAGAGGTAGTACACATATTTTGAGGCATTGTTCACATTATCCGAGGCACATTTGGGATACTTATGCACACATGGACATCCTATACACATGCCACATTGGAGACCCTAGAGCACTGACGCAGGGCGCGCCACCCAGGCATGTCCTCTCTCACATGATCTTCTTCTTCTCAGCCCGAAGAACTCCAAGGTCCCTCTATTTCCCTATCGGAAAATCTGCACCCACAACAATCTTTCCCCGAGGTCTCCCCTTTACCACCGGGAGATCAGTTAAATCTCGCTATCTCGCGAGTTTGTGACTCAAAGCCTCCAACTCTTCCTTTCAAAACTTGTGATACCCGACCTAGCGATACGGGTATAGCTCCTTCCTTTATTAGTGCCCTCACCACATGCAACCATGGTCTAGGCTTAATGTTGGCACCTCTTGCAGCCTCGCAACCTCGCGACCTCGCGACCTCGCAACCTCGCGACCTCGCGATCTCGCAGGTTGAACCGTCGAACTTTTACCCTCCTATTCCGCGAATCCCCGAGATGCGAGAATTCAACGGAGTGTTGACTCCTGTTTCCAAGCAACGTGTGTCCACCCGTCGGTCGCGCGGTCCCACCTTATGCTCTGCCACGTGTCCACACGAACCTCGGCTCCTCGGCACTTCGCGACTCGCGAATCCTAACGCCAATACTTCGGGACTTCTCGCAGCGAGGTCCCGAGGGATTTGTGCCACCTGTATTCCACTCGCCAACTCTGCTATGGCCCACACTATCCTCCAGCTGCCGGGATATCGCTTTCTCACAATCTCGCGATCCCCGCGCCCAAAATCCTCGGGTCTTTTCTCACGAGGTCTCGATACACGATCTCACGTGCAGATCCAACGATCCTCCTACGATCTGGATCCAACGATTACCTCCTTCTTGCGCCTCGCGACCTCACGAATTAGAGTACCCAATGTTTGGGCTCTCACCCTGCGAACTCCTGAGTTCGCAAGATCTCTTGATCTCTCGCCACCTGTCCTCCGTAGATGGACGGCTATAAATCTCTGGCCACTTCGCTACTCGCGAAGCTAAAGGACTTCCCTTTTGGTCCTCCAATGTCCGAGTCTGCGAGATGAGAGAATCTCCTTACACGCATCCTCCTCTACGAATGACTTTGATCTTGTCGGGATATCGCATCTCGCGATATCGCTGTTCTTGCTACACAACTTTTGGAGCTTCAATTTGTGAGTCCCCGATACACGATACCACGTGTAGATCCTACGGCTTCAGTGACTCGAAATCGACGGCCCTACCCCTCCTGAGCTTCAAACTCTTCGGACCTTCTCTCCGTAACCTCCTTGCACCTCTGCAAGATCTAACGATCCACGAAACTTCGCGAAATCTCTTCAGAAGATTTCGACCATTCGTTCTTCCTTGGGTAATCCACGAATTGAAAAAGAGTATCTCTCCACGAGATTCCTTCACCTTTTCACCAACCTGCGACGCTTCTCCCTGACTTCAAGTCACACTTATCTACGCTGATCTTCAGTGACTCAGAGGCCTATCCTTCCTGAGCTTTGCTAAATTACTCCAACCTCAACGAGGTTCTTTGCACGCACTCCTTGTGGCAAGCCCGCGAACACTTCAACTGTTCGAGCTTCCTTGACTCTGCGTATGCCCGTAGCAGCAATGCTTCAATACATCGCTCAGTGTCACGAATGAGACTCTCCTTAGCCTGCGCACTCCTTGCACGACTTGTATAACCCAATCTCACTCCTGGTGGTATGAGAAAAAGAGTTAACTCTCTGAGCCCTCTGTCAACGCACTCCTTGCAGACGACTTCAACTGCACTCCTTGCAGGAATCCTTGCTCAAGTAGAGAAACAATTGAAACTCATTCCACTTCCTCTCGGATTTCGATCTTAACACATGAAATCATACACACAGCATAGTAACAAATGCATAACAGGAAGTAATATTCATAAGCAGAGCATTCCACACACATACATAGAGAATAACACAACAACCATGAATCTGAATCAACTTCTTCTACTAATTCAAGATCTGTACATGGGTGTTTTCTACAACTCTCTGCTATTCTCCTATGCTCTAGAGTCTTCTTACTCCTCCTGAACTATCCTACAATGATACAAATGAGGGTGTCTATATCCGTTTTCCCTCCTGGACTCTAAAACTGTCTAATCTAAGAATTCAATTCTATATACCTGCATCTACCACTATAAATGCCTTTGTCTATCTCAGACGAGAGCGTATGGCTCAAGGTCTGATTAAATTTTTACCAAGGTGCCTAAATTAAATGATCTCATTTATGTTTGACACATCAACTTCAAGGGGAAAATTTAAAAATTCAAAAAAACATGCGCTGGACGTTTTTCAGCTGGCTTCTGCTTCTACGTTGGCTTTGCTTGTCGTGAGGGATGCTCCTGCATCATACTCCCTCGCTTGAAAATTTGCATGGGCTCCTATCCATGAGCTTCTACACGGTATGTCCATGCTTCAAAATTTCTGCTTCAGTCTCCCAGCTGGCATCTTCAACTGGGTGTCCCTTCCACTTGACCAAATATTCAAAATATTCTTTCCTCCTGGTTTTCTTACCCACTCTTTTATTCAGTATCTGCTCCATCTGTGGCTTTTCTGCAACTGGCATCTGCTTCTGCCACTGGATCTCTGGTTGATCATCACCTTCTGCTCCTGCTTCATCAGCTTTATATGGATATAAATCTGAAACATTAAATATCAGAGATATTCCAATGTCCTCTGGTAACTCAATTTCATAAGAATTCTGTCCCAATTTCTTCAAGACCTTGCATGGTCCGATTTTCTTCATTTTCAGCTTGTTGTATGTTCCTCTTAGGAACCTTTCCTTCCTCAAATGTGCCAGAACCAGATCACCAACTTCAAACTGAAGTTGTCTCCGATGCTGATCTGCTCTGCGCTTGTACTCCTGACTTGACTTCAATAGTCGCTCCTTCACTTGGCTGTGAAGTTCCTTCATCGCTTTAGCGAATTCTCCTGCACTAGCACTGCTAGTCGCAGTCTGTTATGAATCCCTCAATTTAGAAACTCCTCTCGGCTGCATTCCATATAAAATTTGAAATGGACTTTTCCCTGTGCTCCTGTTCACTGAATCATTGTATGCAAACTCTGCCTGCGGTAATATGCTATCCCAACTGCTATGGTGCTCCGTCACCAAGCTTCTCAACAAGTCTCCCAGACTTCTGTTGACCACCTCTGTCTGTCCATCCATCTGAGAATGATAAGCATAACTAAACATCAAATTAGTTCCCATCTTCTTCCATAATGTTCTCCAGAAATGCCCTATGAATTTTGTGTCCCTGTCCGAAACTATGCTTTTCGACAATCCATGAAGTCGAACAATCTCCTTGAAAAACAAATTTGCGATGTGAGTCGCATCACTGGTTTTCTGGCATGGAATGAAATGCGCCATCTTAGAAAACCTATCAACTACCACAAAGATCAAATCAACACCTCTTTGTGTCCTCAGTAGCCCCAATACAAAATCCATGCTAATTTCATCCCACGGCCTCTCAGGTATGGGAAATGGATGATAAAAACCCGCATTCTGCTTCCTTCCCTTTGAATGTTGGAAAATCCTGCATCTGTCCACAAACTTCTTGACTTTTGACCGCATCCCTGGCCAAAAGTATGACTCGCTCAGTTTTGCTAATGTCTTTTCATGGCCAAAATGTCCTGCTAATCCACCGATGTGCTTCTCTTTCAACAAGTTGTCCCTCATGGAGAAATTTGGAATACACAATTGAGTGCCTTTGAACAACAATCCGTCCTAGATCACGTACTCTATCCATTGACTTCTGTCTCTGAGAACTGGATTCTCAACTGCTTCATAAGCTTCCTTAAAGTCTGAATCATCTGCATACATGTCCTTAAGATCATCAAAGCCTAACGTCCTGACTTTGAATTCCTGCATCAACAAACTTTTCCTGCTCAAAGCATCAACAACTTTGTTAGTAGTACCAGAAATATGTTTTATCACAAAAGTGAAATTCTGCATGTATTCTACCCATTTAACATGCCTCTGATTCAACTTTTCCTATTGAGTTGCAAATTGTAATGCATGGTTATCACTATATAAAACAAATTCTTTTAGAATCAAATAGTGCCTCCATTTCTTCAATGCCTGTATGATGGCATAGAATTCTTTATCATACATGGAGTACTTTTCTTTTTCCTCATTCAACTTCTCGCTGAAATATGCAATTGGTCTGTCCTCCTGACTCAAGACCGCTCCTATGGCAAACCCTCTTGCATCACATTTTACCTGAAATGTTTTCTGAAAATCTGGCAATACCAACACCGGTTGTTCCGTAATCTTTTGTTTCAATAAATTGAAACTCTTCTCAGCCTCTTCAGTCCAGTGAAAAGATTTATGTCTTTTCTTCACTGTGTCCATCATCGCTGCACTAATTCCACTGAAATTTCTAATAAATTTCCGGTAGAAACTAGCCAGTCCATGAAAAATCCTCACCTCAAATACGTTCCTCGGTGATGGCCAATTCTTGATTACCTCCACCTTATCTGGATCCATCCTCAACTCATTTGCAGATATGACAAACCCCAAATAAATGAGTTTTGTCTTCATGAATGAGGACTTCTTCATGTTTGTCAGCAGCTTCTCTTGCTGTAATCTCCTCATCACAATAGCCAAATGCTTCAAATGTTCGGCCTTTGTCTTGCTGAAAACCAATATGTCATCCAGATACACGATGACAAATTTCTTGATGAAATCCTTCAAGACTTCATTCATCAACCTCAGAAAGGTACTTGGTGCATTCGTCAAGCCAAACGGCATGACAAGCCATTCATACAAACCTTCATTTGTCTTGAATGCTGTTTTTCATTCGTCACCTTCTTTCATACGAATCTGATGATATCCACTCTTCAAATCTATCTTTGAAATTTTTTTTCCCCACTTAAGCAATCCATCAGATCATCCATCCTTGGCAATGGAAATCTATACCTGATAGTTATCTTATTAATGGCTCTTGAATCAGTGCACATCCTCCAGCCTCCGTCTTTCTTCGGACTGAGTACTGTTGGAGAAACACATGGACTCAAGCTTTCCCTGACCAAACCTTTGTCCAACAACTCTTGGACTTCTCTTTTAACCTCTTCATTCTCCTGCGGCATTAATTTGTACGCGGCTTTGTTTGACAAACTAGCTCCTGGTATGAGGTCTATATGATGACTCACGCTCCTCATCGGTGGCAATGAACGAGGTAATTTTTCCACCACAATATCAACGAACTCTTCCAGCAGTTCCTGAACTTCTTCTGGCAAATCATCCATTCTTGTGCTAGTCAGAACAATCCTCGATTTTCTGACTACAAAGAATTGTGGATCCTCCTTATTCTTAACTTCTATAAGAAGTTCCTTCCCACTCATGAGAAGTACTCTGTTACTTACTTCCGGCTTCACCTCTTTATCTTCAATTGGACACAACATATGAGTTCTCCCATTCTTCTTCAGGGTATAGGTGTTCATCCTCCCATCATGAATTACATTTATATCATATTGCCATGGTCTACCCAACAATAGATGACAGACATCCATAGGAATAACATCACATAAAATCTTATCATTATATCCTCCTATCTTAATGTCAACTAAGCATTGTTTAGTGACATTTACCTGATGTCCCTTCTGTAGCCATGAAACCTTGTATGGACTCGGATGATCAGTTGTCTCCAGGTCCAGATTTTTTACCATCTCGGTTGAAACGATATTATCTATGCTTCCACTGTCCACGATGACTTTTCACACTCTATCCTTGGTCTTGCAAGCAGTCCTAAAAAGACTGTTCCTCTGCGCTGAATTCTCCATCTCTTTTTCTGGCATCAAAAGGACCTTCCGCATTACTAGTGATCTTCCACCTTCAGCGTATTCCACTTCAACATCTCACCTCTGTGCCTCGACGATGTGAGTCTCTCCAGTTTCTTTCTTTTTCTCTGGATACTCAAATGACCTGTGTCCATTTTTTCCACACGTGAAGCATGTAATTACTCCACCTCTTCCTCTTCCTCTACCTCTGGTACGAGGAAACCTATCATTATCAGCATATCCCCCTCTTTGTTCAAATTTCTGTCCTCGCTGCTCAACATATGGTCTTCTCTGTGAGGTTCCACCTCTTTCAACCTTTCCCTGAGGTTTCTTCCATTCCTCCTTGTACGAGTTGCAACAAAACATCAGTGTCTGGATTTTATCAGATTCCCCAACTCGTACAATTTTTAATTACTGAGGGTAAACGTACGTCTAGACTGCAATTATTTCAATGACTTTATTTTTTTTGTTTTCTTGTTTCTGTGTGTGTATAGTTTGTTTTTTAAAGCATAAGAGTGATCTTTACAACACGTCAATATTTGGTAGAGGAATTTTTTTAAACCATATTTTCTTTATTTTTTTGATATTTCTTCACTTCCTCGTAGAGAGATATTCAATAGAATTCTGGATTTTAAAATTTGCAGTGAAATCACTTTTTTTTCTTCAATGGAATATGAATGTCGAATATGAATGTCGTATGGCCAAAGTCCGGTTGTGGTTAGAGGACCAAAGATTAAAGAAACTCTAATATTTTTGAGTGTGGTCAAAAAAACCAAAGACATGTTTTCAAGGGAAATGATCTTTGACCAAATGTTTATAGGCCAACGGATAGGATCATAAACAAGGATTTTATACCAAATGAGATGAACAATATTTGTCACATATAAATTATCTGAAAGCTCTGGAAAATAAGGTAATCCATTTATGATGAAATAATAATATATAAATGTATAATATGATGAGTAGATAAGATGATTACAATGAGAATGAGAGCCCATTTATATACCCTTGCAGTGGGTGCCCTTTCATGAATAGACGAGTCCTTTAGATAAGACATATATTTATGATGTATTTAAGTATTATTTATTTATATCTATTTCTCTATATATTTGTGTTCATAACAGAGAATAACAAGACCATCTACATTTTTATTTTGTTCAGAATAAGAGGTAAAATGTTTCTCACATGTACATATTTTTCTCTGAGACTTGGTGCTGCTAACATGTGCTTGGATAGCCCCCTGGAGGGTAGCTCAATTGACAAGTGCCGTGATATGAAGTTCCATGAGGTTTCGAGTTCAACTCCCCCCAACTTATCTTGTGTGTCACGTATGGGGCATCGTGGACACACCTGGAGGTTATAGTGGTAGCAGTTGGATAACACGACCACATGCCCAACTAGTTGCCGATTCCGCTAGACATAAAAAAAAAAAAAGAAGAAGAAGAAAAAGTGCTTGGATATATTTTTTATCCATGGATTTATTTCTCTCTAAGGGAAGGGGAAAAGTCACTTGTGTCTTCACCCTCCCCTTTATTTCACATCCATTGGTTGAGAATGTTTCAGGTCTATAGGTTTTGTAGATTTTGGAGTTCTCATGCACTTTCAAGATGAGCACATGTCCCCGAGTTGGAGCTAGTTGTTACACCTCAAATTAACCTCAATGTACCCTAAATTTTTTCACTAGATGTGGACCATCATATGCGCAGATTATGTGCCTTATTGTACCATGATGAATCAAAAGTGTGGTTGTATGTTCACTCATGTATTGTATTGGACCATGATTAGATGTTCTATGTATTGGTGGGAGCCTATGTAGTATCTCCAGTCCCTATGTGGTTGGTCATGGCCTGTTCTATGATACCCCATTTCAAGATAGGGTTTAATTTTATGGCTATGGTCAACTATCCTTTGTATGTTGGTAACTCTTCGCCATGTTGGTCATTTATGATCAGGGTTGGTATGTAACCATCTTGGGTGGATCTACTAGGACACATCATCTAAGGGAGTTGCATAGTCTCTCTGACACAGTCGCACTCCTCGGAGCACGCCCGCTCTCACAGGACCTTCTCCCTCCTTGGCCCGAAGAACTTAAAAAGTTCTTCAAATCCCCTATCGGGAAATTTCCACACCCACAGGATTCTCCTTAATGACCCCCCTTCTCAAATCGGGGAATCGGACTTCGCATTTTCACGAGTCTCGTGGTCACGCACCTTGTGCTTCGCAATACCCTGAAACCCGATGGGAAAATGCCAACGCCTTCCTATTCCTATCGGGAATCCTCCTGTCGGGATTTCAGCACTTAAGATGTTGAAATCAACTTACCTTGCTGACCCCCGATTCCCGATATGTCGGTACACCGACGCACACGTGCGGGTTGACTTTTCCACTTCTCGTCACTTCTATTGGGATTTCAGAATTTGCGGGATCGCAATTCCCGATGTCGATGGATTTGAGACTTTCCTTTTCCCGATCCCCAATATGCGTGCCACCTGTCCTCCACTAACCCTGCTGTGGCCCCAAACAACTCTTCCGTCGGGATATCGCAGTTTGCGATTCCTGATGCTGGGATTTCTTCACTCCTGGAATTCTCGATGACTTCAATATCCCGATGACTCCTCCAGGACGTCTCCTCTGCTCACTAGGGCTTAACCCCATTGCAATTCCTGCTAAATCTGGTGGTTGACGGGATTTTCACGCATTCCCTTCACAAGATCTTGGCCGTCACTTCTCCCTCCTTGAGGATTTCTTGGTGTGAAACCTCATGTGCAGTCCTTCAACAGATTTAAGGCTCCACTCCTCCTGATCTTGTTCCAGCTTCTCAGCCTCTTAGTAATGGGAACCCTTTGCTCGCACTCCTTGCGACAACTCTGCAAACACTTCAAGTGTTTAGCCTCCCCTGACTCTGCGCACACCTGCAACAACAGTCTTTCAGTTCCCTACTCAGGTTCACAACCCTGAGGTTTTCCCTTGGCCTGCGCACTCCTTGCACGACACTGTGCCTAACTGCACCTTTGGGGGAATGAGAACAAAAACTAACTCTAATTGAACCCTTCTGTCAACGCATGCCTTGTGGACAATTCGACTGCACTCCTTGCATGAATCCTCTGGCTCAATTAGAGAAACAATTGAAACTCATTCACCCTTCCTTTCAGACTCCAATTCCACCATGAAATCACATACACAACATATAAAAGCAGATGTATGACAGGAAGCAAACATTCATGAGCATAACATCAATACACAGAGAAACAACACAAACCATGAATTTGAATCAAAGCTTTCTTCTATTAATTCAAATGCCTGTACATGGGT